>OZ020195.1:42276501-42464580 GCA_963971165.1 Philopedon plagiatum
TAATTGTAGAAATATGAAAAATATGATATGAAAGTATAGGGTTTTTTTAACTTTTAGGTTAGCTTTTTCAATGAATTTCTTTAAATTTCGGCACTTTTACTTAAACACATCTATACAAGTCATTACACACTATTTTTCTGAACCATATTTAGGCAAATTTATGTAAAAACACATTAAAAAAACAGAGAAAATATCAAAACACAAAAAGAAAATAAACACGCAATCCGTGGTACACATACTCGAAATTTCTGATTGAAAGACGCGATGTTGCCAAATTTACAAATCGCTTTTCCCAAAAATTTTAACAGTTGGACAGAATCTGTGCAAAAAGTTGTATACACCCAAGCAAACCTGAGCAAAAAGGTGGTCAGGTTTGCTCAGTTTTCATTGATATAGATACATAATATGTATCTATATCAATGAAAACTGAGCAAACCGGACCACCTTGTTGCTCAGGTTGGGTGAGACAAATTCAACAGTTAAAAAGAGTGGAGCAGTTTGGATGTATTCTAAATTTGAGTTGCGATGGTCGCGCCACATTGTTGATATCTGCTGTTCTGTGGTTGACATTGACACGTGGGAAAATAATGACGAATAGTGACTTAAAATGGAATGTTGTATAGAAAAAAGCAATTTTCTTAGCTACTAGCCGGTTTTCTTCGATTTTACACTTCATTACGTTGGGAAAAGTGTTGTTAAGCCTTTTACGATGTTGTGTTTTTTGTTTTTACCCCGCCCAGCACCCCTATTCGCTCCCAGGTCCCGTAAGTTTGTTTCATTAAAAATTATTAAAAAACAACATAATTTTTTATGTGCGCACTTATATTTGCAATCAGGAAAGACAGTAGAATGTGACCATAAAAGAATTTTCCGAAAAAAACGCAAAAATAGCTGAAAACCGTATACTACATAATTACCAAACAAAAATAAACCTTACCTTAGTAGCTTGCATCAGTTGAATCCAATGTCTGTCTCTTATAGCAGGATTCTGTAATTCCGTAACTGCTCTTAAAGATGTAAGCATATTTTTTAGAGTGGCGTCCATTTGAATGTATGCATCCCACCCTTTAATTTCTTTATCCATTTGTCGGATTTGTTTGCCATATTTTTTACACTCCATTTCCATGTTTTCAACATCGATTTTTTTCCATGGTGTTAATTTCCATTCATCAATACAAGATCTTACAACGTTGACAAAATCCCATAATTGTTTAAGTTGTTTTAATTCTTTTCGGGTTTGCCTCATAGCTTTGAACTCCGGGAGAGTCAATTCAAAGAGATTAGCTTGTTCCTGAAGCTTGTCCCGTTCGGATTCGAGCTCAAAACATTCGGAATGAGTTTTATCCAACAGACGATAAACATAAGGACAGTCCCAATTGAAAAAACGAAGAGTCTTAAATTGGTTACGGTACATGTTTTGACGAATTTCAAATAAGTTAATGCGTCTTTTGATTGCGTTAACTTGTAACGCCTGAAGGGGTGCAACTGCTTGTTTGGTTGTAGCTGCCACCTAAAGAAAATATTTTAGTCAGTATAGTAAAATGTTATTTTGGTAAAGTAAAATTATTTATACAGGACGCCAAAAAAGTAGTGGACCAATTTTTCTGTCAAACTTTTAAAATCTGCAGGTTTTGAACCAGTTAGCAGGTCTTATATAATATATCTTTAGTTTTTAAAAATATACGCCCTTTTACATGTATACCACATTAGTTCTACAACATACAACCAGTAGAGTCTTTTTTTTAAAAATTACTAATATTTAAGGACAGCTTTAAAGCCGAAAAAGTTTAAAACTCCTAGAAAATTCAGGAAAGGCTAGTTCTTTGAATTTCTACAAAATTACTTTTTTATTTTTATAAAAAAATGCTTTGGTTTGTTTTCTACTGGATTCAACACTTAAATCTTTATTGGAAAAATAAAAAAGAGAACTAGGGCTACGACCAACATATAATACGCAATATATATTATAAAAAAGCGCATAAAAAAAAACAAAAGATATAGACAGAAAGCAAGAAACAAAAAATTAAAGTTACCCGTTTAAACCTCTATGGTAACGCTAATCTAGTGTGACTGTTGAAGAAATCCTCAAGCTGTTTAAAAACTGATGTAGAAAAGAGTAGCTTGCATATTAAGCAACTGCCATTAATGAATTTAATTAACAAAAGAAGTTGGGTTTGAAGTTTGACCTGCAAAATAAAGATAAAATTTTGCAGCAGGTATTTTAGTCAGCGCCACTTTTTTAAGACTAAGGGGCAAGTTTCTGATTAAAAATCGCTAAAGTTTTTATCTTGTTACGATTGTGAAACTTAATAACTGTGTTTCAGCAAGAACAATTACTTCGTATAAAAATGGTTACATACGTAATATACGAGGTGTGATAGAAGTAGTTATCTTTCACAAATACGAAACCAATCCAAATCCAAATCCAAATCCAAATCCCAAATCCCCCCACTCTTCACCCCACCACTTCCCCCCACTCTTCACCCCACCACTTCCCCCCACTTTTCACCATTCTAAATCCACCCACTCTTCTCCCTACCAAATCCACCCACTCTTCACCTTCCCAATCCACCCACTACCTACCAAATCCTACCACTCTAGCAAATCCATTCCAGCTCCAAATGAGCTTCCAAAGCCATTCCCACCAACTCCCTACCAAATCCCCCCACACTCCCTACCAAATCCTACCACTCTTATATCAAATCCAGCTCCAAAGGAGCTTTCAAAACCATTCCTCCTACCAGCTTTTCCCCACACCGCTTTTATTGCTATAAATTCTCAATATTTACAGTATTTAACACAATTCACAACGATGTCTGTAGCAGTCCCTATGAATAATCAATAGGGACTGCTACAGACATCGTTGTGAATTGTGTTAAATACTGTAAATATTGAGAATTTATAGCAATAAAAGCGGTGTGGGGAAAAGCTGGTAGGAGGAATGGTTTTGAAAGCTCCTTTGGAGCTGGATTTGATATAAGAGTGGTAGGATTTGGTAGGGAGTGTGGGGGGATTTGGTAGGGAGTGGGGGGATTGGGAATGGCTTTGGAAGCTCATTTGGAGCTGGAATGGATTTGCTAGAGTGGTAGGATTTGGTAGGTAGTGGGTGGATTGGGAAGGTGAAGAGTGGGTGGATTTGGTAGGGAGAAGAGTGGGTGGATTTGGAATGGGGAAGAGTGGGGGGAAGTGGTGGGGTGAAGAGTGGGGGGAAGTGGTGGGGTGAAGAGTGGGGGGATTTGGGATTTGGATTTGGATTTGGATTTGGATTTGGATTTGGATTGGTTTCGTATTTGTGAAAGATAACTACTCGTTTATAACGTAGTTCGGCGAGGTCTTTCCGATAAGGTACATGGGATTTCAATTTGAATCCATTTTGACCCCCAAAAAATTAAATTCCGTCAAAAAATTTCATGAAAAAACGTAATTTCCAGTTTTTCCCAAATTTTTCCAATTTCCAGTCGTTTTAGGTATAGGTAAATGTATTGCAAAAAGAAAGTATTTGAGATTCTTTAGTTTTATGTTCAAATAGGTTTTTCTGTCCGATGTTCCGGCTTCGACTTATTAAGCGCCAAAAATGGCTCTGCAAAGGGCATTTTTCGACATAAAAAAATTCAAAAAAATTACTTCCCATTTTCCGAATAACGCCAGTTTCAATAGGGTTCGGAACAGCCCGGTCCTCTACAACCTCTGAAAATTTAAATCGATTTAATTCACTTATGCGACCTGTAATCGATTTCAACGGAAATCGCTGAAATTTCGACTTTGACGTTTTATATCTCCGAAACGGAACACCCTGTATAACTGAATTTTTTACCGAAGCTAGCCGCACTATCCCTCTATTAACCCAGAAAATTTGGTTGCTCCCCCTTGAACCGTTTTCGAGAAAAAAAATTGAAAAGGTGAAAATGTCGAAACGGACGACAACATACGGCCACACACACACACATTTTCCTGACCAACGGCTCGGTATATAGACCGCTGTTGGCGGTCTATAACTAGTACGGATAGATCGCCTAATCGCCCCCCGAGGAGGCTCTATAAGGTCGGTAATATCATCATTGTCACGCCTTGAAAATTTCGTGTTGCTTGAGCATGTATTAAGGAAGATATCACACTCCTTCGGACTGATGATGCAGAATAGACCGCCCTTCGTAACCGTGTCGCTACACACATACAAACACCACACGTAAAAACTATTGTTGCCAACAAAAATCTTTTCGGACACCCTGTATACATACATACAAACATAAACACATATTAATACAAATGTATTCGATTTGCGTGAAATCCGACCTAATAAAGTTTATCTAAGCAATAATAGGAGTATTTGCCCATACCAAGACTTTTTGAACGCCTTGTATACATTCACACTAACACCCACACGTTTAAATAGGAATATAGTCGATTTAATTAAAATCCGGATTAAGTAGGTTTATCTCGGTACTAGTACAAGGATTTGCCCATACCAAGACTTTTCGGACACCCTGTATACACACATACAAACATAAACACATATTAATACAAATATATTCGATTGGCGTGAAATCCGACCTAATAAAGTTCATCTAAGTAATAATAGGAGTATTTGCCCATACCAAGACTTTTTGGACACCCTGTATACATTGAAACTAACGCCCAAACGTTTAAATAGGAATATAGTAGATTTACTTAAAATCTGAATTAAGTAGGTTTATCTCGGTACTAGTAGAAGTATTTGCCCATACCAAGACTTTTCGGATACCCTGTATACATACATACAAACATAAACAGATATTAATACAAATATATTCGATTTGTTTGAAATTCGACCTAATAAAGTTTATCTAAATAATAATAGGATTATTTGCTCATACAAGACTTTTTGGACACCCTGTATACATTCAAACTAACACACACACGTTTAAATAGGAATATAGTCGATTTACTTAAAATCCGAATTAATTAGGTTTATCTCGGTTGTAGTAGAAGTATTTGCCCATACCAAGACTTTTCGGACACCCTGTATACGTATATACAACACATATAAAAACAAATATAATCGATTTGCATGAAATCCGGTTTAATTACATTTATCCAGGTACTACTAGGAGTATTTGCTCAAACCAACACTTATTGGACAGCCTGTATACAGACATATATTTCCGTACACATGGAAATGCAAATATATACGATTTGCTTTAAATCCGACAATTAAGTTTATAGTTGTACAAATAGCAAAGGAATTTGTCCATACAAAGACTTTTCGGACATCCTGTGCTGTACATACATAAAAACACAACAAACACGACACAGCAATTTAAAAATTTTATATTTTTATATTTTTGCGATTGAAAACCGGCTCAATTACGTTTATATTCGTACTAATTGCAAAGATGTTTGCGCATACAAAGACATTTTGGACATTCTGTATACATACCAACATATAAACAGCCACACAAAGGAATAAAAAATTTACGTTTTCCTTGAAATAAGACTCATTTAAGTTTTTCTTCGTTCTAATGACAAAGATATTTGCGCATACAAAGACTTTTTGGACATTCTGTAGACATATGTACAACCATTCACATGCCCGAAAGGTATAAAGGTGTTTTCGAATCGTTCTGGTTACTTTAAGAGCAGAATCCGGAAAAATCTGATTTGCAGAGCCTCGTTTCAGGATGGGCTTTTTAAAAACTACGCAATTTTAGAACAATTTAGAGACATGTATTGAAAGCTAAAATGTTAAGCTCCGATCTAACATATTTTTTATTAGAAACTTTGGCCTCATTGTCATGTAATCAACAAACAAAAATAATAACAATTTAAAAACTTTTGTCACAAAATCTAACAAAAATGGGTTAGATCCGAGATTAAATTACGAGAATTGTTTTTAGAAAATTTCAACCGAAAAAATGCCTTTATTCGGCCAATATCCATCCAAATATATCATATGGTCGATATTTTTCCGCCATATTTAATTTCACGGACTGGTGGTTACTTAGACAAGAACCAGGCAAAAGTTCAGCCCCTGTTATAAAGAGGGCGGGTCAATAGTTTGTTTACAGGTTTCTATAAGATTTTGGAGTAAGATGTATTTATATTTATTATATTTAATATGAGTAATATACAGTGTACCAAATAAAATAGTTTCTGATTTCTGATGGTAAAGTTTATAAAATTGGAGTAAATTTTTTGATAACAGATATAAATTATGAATCTAAAGGGAATAATATATTTTCTGAAAAAATAATTCGTTCTGGCAGTAGTACGTTAGGTATATATTGAAGAAGTTAGAAGTAACTGAAAAAAAAATGGAAAACACATTGTTAGAATTATGTTACGGCAAAATGGTGTGCTTCTTTAGGTTAGGAGTATTTGTATTGTATTTGTATGTATTGTTAAAGACGCCAGACGTACAAAACGGACATACCGATAGTAAACAACTTTATCAGCCAGCGAAATTCAAATTTACATGCATCTCTTATGGGATGACGTCATGTCGGTAAAACAGTCGCTTATCAGTGATGCTGTGTGTGTGAGGGTGGAATGTCAGGAAGGCAGTAAGTGCGCTTTCGCCAAAGGGTGAACATTTAATAATAATAATAATAATAAATGTCTTTATTTATAATTTTCAACAAAGTATTACATACAATAGTTAAATGGGTGGCGGTATCCAACTACTGCTGCTCATACAACCACCCTAATATAAAAATAAGCTTAAAAAATATTCGAAATGAAGAAATGTGAAAATAAACCTTTAAAGAAAATCAGAAATCAATATTATATAGATTTTATTAAATAATGATAGTAATAATAATAATTAGTTTCCGGGAAGAAAAAAACAGAAACAAATTATTAAGAAAGGTTGTTGCTGTAAAAAACACATGAAAAAACACATAAAGGGGAAAGTAAGGTTGGAGTTATAGCTAGATACATTATCCTCAGTGCGGGCCGCGACCAGATAACAAAAGTTCTTTAACACGTTTACAAAACGCGCCAGAGCTTGAGGCCCTTCCATTTGAGTGTCAGAATGGTGGATGTTGGATGTATAGAAATGTCTCCTTCCCAAAAAGAAGTAGAGGGTGTGCCGAAGGGGCATTAAAGTGTGAGGGTGGAAACGTCGTAGGGTGAGGGGAGTGGGGTAGTGTCACAACGGCAGGGGTGAAAGTAAACAGCGTTTTCGCCAAAGGATTGGAAAGATATGAGTGGATTTTGGATGGTCTTTGGGAGAAAGGTGTCTTTAAAGGTCTTTTAGCATGCGGTGCATTACTTTTTTATAAATGAATCTGATGAGTAAAGCTTTGAAAACGGGGGTTAATCCAGGGACTGCTCTAACCTAGCTGTAAATACATTTAGGATCCGATTTGAAAATAAAATACAAATATTTATTTACCCACATTGTGTTATTTGAAAATGCGAAATACGAAAATACTTCGGTTACAGGGATATACCATACAGGGTGTCTGAAAAGCCTTAGCATGGGCAAATATCTTTACTATTAATAAAGATAGAGACACCAAATTTTAGTTGTATCTTATTGATTAATAAATCTACTTTTTTATGTAATTTGACTTTTTCGACCCCCTTGGGGGGTTACGCTCATTGGTACCTCATTTTAAAGGTCTTTTCGAGAATGTCAGATGTTACTTCTTTAATCGTACTACTTACTTCATTAAATCGTAGAAATATGGTAAATATGTAGTTTTACCAGAGAAAAACCAAGACACAGAGAATATTTATTATCTCTCCTTCTCGCCTGCTCGACTACGCTATGGCCTTCACATGGCAACGCCCCGAGATTGGCGCGTAGGATTCTCACAATACACCCCGACATTACCAGTGCGGTAGCAACACGGCAAGCAGAGAGAGGTTTCTGCGACGCGGCGCGCCTCAATACTCACTTTCACTGTGCTTTATACCCTTTATACGGACGGGCTATTCTATTTTTAACGGGTGACTATATTTTTTTAGAATTTAAACTTTTGAGTGTTGTTTTCCATATTATGTGGTTTTTGAAACGGGGTAGTTTGCGTGTACATATAGTTTTCTATACTTGTTTGTCTCTTCGTGTGTGTGTTTTTCAAATCATGACATCACAGTTGCTGTAGAGTCTTTCCTTTTGGGAGAACTTTAAATTACGCCCACGAAATCTTACCTATATCCGTGAATTTATACTCAGAAGCTCTCCTGAATAACGGAAATATAGTGCATGTTCCTTTTAAAATAACTAAGGTTTTACATTGCTCCTCTCGAGTATGGAGTAGTGTTGCAACATATATACAAAAGGTCAAAATGGCACCCAACCCAATGTACCCGTCCGGGCGAGGCATGCATAAGTCAACAAGCGATAGCCGACCTATGGTGCCATACAGTACCTGCCTGCGCAATTCATGTGCAGATTTTTGATATGTTTGTGGGAAACTTTTTTTCGCAACGTTCTTGACATTGTTTTTATTTTATTGTTTTGTATATTTGTTGGTTGTTGACATCTGCGTAGTAGACCAAAATGCTAAACACGCGCAAACCGACCGTGCTGGACAATATTCTAATACTGGACTAGCGAATATTAGTTCCCTTCAAAAGTAGTTATATGTTCGAAGTCTTTCAGTATTGGACTATTCAAATATTTCAGTTTTCGATTTTGTCAATATTCCGATATTTGATTAGTCAAATACCTATATGAAACGGGTAAAAATACGTATGCACTTTACTCAAGTGTCTCGGTAAGTTTAGAAACAATTTTCAGGTTCAAAAAAGAAGTAACAGTGAATGTCAATTCAAGTATTGGAATAAAGGCCGATTTCGAATTGTAATTATTCGAATAGCCGACTCCAATATTCGAATATTCGAATCGACTGTTCGTATAGTCGAACCGACTATTCGAATAGTCGAATTAACAATTCGGATATTCCAATCACATATTCGAATATTCGAATCAAATATTCGAATATTCGAATCGAATAGTCTAATCGAATCTTCGAATCAAATATTCGAATATTGGAATCGAATATTCGAATCAAATATTCGAATATTGGAATCGAATATTCGAAGCAAATATTCGAATATGCGATTCGAATATTCGATTCACATATTAGAACAGAATATTCGAATTACATATTCGAATATTCGAATCGAATATTCGAAACAAATATTACGACAATTTCCACGAATATTCGAATAGGCGAAGCGATTATTCGAATAGTGGAACCGACTATTCGAATAGTCGGATCACCTCTTCGAATCCCATATTCGAATAATCCCCACGAATATTCGAATAGTCGATTCAACTATTCGAATAGTCGAACCACCTGTTCGAATAGTCGCATAAACTAGTGGATTGGTAGATTCGAATAGGCGACTCGAATAGTCGAAACGTCTACTAGTCGCAGCGACTCTTCGAATATTCGTGGAGACTATTTGAACAGTGAATAATTCGAATATTTGAATAATAAATGAAGTAAATATTCCATTACTTCAATTCCAAAACTTCCGAGCCCTAGTCTACACTGGAACCCAGTCACATTTAAGAATGTATTATCGCCAGCAGGAAAGGTACAACTACGTATTTAACTTTTTAACTTTTCTCCCCAACTTTTTTCCAACTTTTTTTTCGACTTCTCTAGCTTTGTTTTTCCGTTCCTTACAAATAATTTTACTTTTGCCGTAAAAGTTTTGTATATTCCAATTGATAAAAGCTTTAGATTCGATGCAGAATATAAAGGATAACACCGTACATCAGAAATATTCGTAACAACGGACATATAATGAAGATACGAAATAGAGAATGATTGGTATTTTGTCTAAGACCTTCCACTTTGTCAAAACTATATTTCATTTAGGTAGGTATGTTTTATTACGTAATAGTATAAAGGGCTTACATTATTGTACAAAGCCTGTAGTTTTGTACTTTCATGCAATGCTTTTCATTTTTGCTAATTCACGAGTGAAGTATTCATATTTTTCTTTATTTTCCTCTACTTGTTTTATAGTTTTTCTTGTAAACGTAAAATTGCTATAAATAAGGTACCTACTTACTTGTTCCTAGATTAGTTATTAAGTATTTAATAATACATTTGTATTCTACTGTATTGTATTTTTTATTTTGCAGAATTTCTTTATTATAACCCAAAATCTGCATCGCACGCCCATGGCAGCTTATTTCGACTTCGGTTTGGAGGTCATAGAAAGCAAATCGTATTTATGAACTAGGGTGCATAGACCGCCTAATCGCCCCCCGAGGGGGCTCTATAAGGTCGGTAATATCATCATTGTCATGCCCTGAAAATTTCGTGTTGCTAGGCCATATATTAAGGAAGATATCACACTCCTTCGGACTGATGATGGAAAATAGACCGCCCTTCGTAACCGTATCGCTACATACATAAAAACGCCTACACGTAGAAACTATTTTTGCCAACGAAAAACTTTTCGGACACCCTGTATACATACATACAAACATAAACATATATTAATACAAATGTATTCGATTTGCGCGAAATCCGACCTAATAAAGTTTATCTAAGTAATAATAGGAATCCCCTACCAAGACTTTTCGGACTCCCTGTATACATTCAAACTAACACCCACACGTTTAAATAGGAATATAGTCGATTTACTTAAAATCCGAATTAATTAGGTTTATTTCGGTACTATTAGAAGTATTTGCCAATAACAAGACTTTTCGAACACCCTGTATAGGTATATATGTGTGTGTGTGTAAGTTTCAATGGCTCTGGAAGCTTTCCAACAGGCCAGACTAGTGTATAGGTATATACAACACATATAAAAACAAATATAATCCATTTTGCATGAAATCCGGTTTAATTACATTTATCCTGGTACTACTAGGAGTATTTGCTCCTACAATGACTTTTTGGACAGCTTGTATACAGACATATACCTCCGTACACATAGAAATGCAAATGAATACGATTTGCTTTAAATCCGACAATTAAGTTTATATTTGTACAAATAGCAAAGGTATTTGTCCATACAAAGACTTTTCGGACACCCTGTACTATACATACCAACACAACAAACACGACACATAGTACACAACTATCCAAATCAATACATTACGGAAATAGCAAATTATTCGTCGTCACGGCAGCGGAAAATCAAAATTATTTTCAAATTAAAAATTAGCTTACTTCCTTCCCTTTCGATTGTCACTTCAGTCGTTTCAATCAGATAAGCCGTGCGTGAGTTAGAAATTGTCAACTTTATCCTTAATCGTTGCTATAGAAACCATGGGAATCGATTTTTACAGATATATTTTTGAATCATTGACCGAATTCTTCCCAGATATCAAATTTCAACTATCCAACTCAATACATTACGGAAATAGCAAATTATTCGTCGTCACGGCAACGGAAAATCAAAATTATTTTCACATAAAAAAGTAGCTTACTTCCGTCCCTTTCGATTGCCACTTCAGTCGTTTTAATCAGATAAGCCGTGCGTGAGTTAGAAATTGTCAACTTTATCCTTAATCATTGCTATAGAAACCATGGGAATCGATTTTTACACATATATTTTTGAATGATTGACCGAATTCTTCCCAGATAACAAATTTCAACTATCCAACTCAATACTTTACGGAAATCGCAAATTATTCGTCGTCACGGCAACGGAAAATCAAAATTATTTTCACATAAAAAAGTTGCTTACTTCCTTCCCTTTCGATTGCCACTTCAGTCGTTTCAATCAGATAAGCCGTGCGTGAGTTAAAAATTCTCAACTTTATCCTTAATCGTTGCTATGCCAACCATTGGAATCGATTTTTACAGATATATTTTTGAATGAGTGCCCGAATTATTATCAGATATCAAATTTCAACTATCCAACTCAATACATTACGGAAATCGCAAATTATTCGTCGTCACGGCAACGGAAAATCAAAATTATTTTCACATAAAAAAGTAGCTTACTTCCTTCCCTTTCGATTGCCACTTCAGTCGTTTCAATCAGATAAGCCGTGCGTGAGTTAAAATTTGTCAACTTTATCCTTAATCGTTGCTATGCCAACCATGGGAATCGATTTTTACAGATATGTTTTTGAATGAGTGCCCGAATTATTCGCAGATATCAAATTTCAACTATCCAACTCAATACATTACGGAAATCGCAAATTATTCGTCGTCACGGCAACGGAAAATCAAAATTATTTTCACATAAAAAAGTAGCTTACTTCCTTCCCTTTCGATTGCCACTTCAGTCGTTTCAATCAGATAAGCCGTGCGTGAGTTAGAAATTGTTAACTTTATCATTAATTGTTGCTATAGAAACCACGCGAATCAAAATTTACACATATAATTTTAAATGATTGACCGAATTCTTTCCTGATATCAAATTTCAGCTCTCCAACTCAATTAATATCGGAAATCGCAAATTATTCGTCGTCACGGCAACGAAATATTAAAATTATTTTCACATAAAAAAGGAGCTTACTCCATTCCCTTTCGATTGCCACCTCACTCGTTTCAATCAGATAAGCCGTTCGCGAGTTAAAAATGATCAACTTTATACTCAATCGTTGCTATGGTAATCATCAGAATCAAAATTTATAAAAAATATTTTTGATTGATTGACCGAATTCTGCCCATATATCAACTTTCAACTTTCCAACTCAAAAATTAACGAAAATAGCTAGTTGTTCGTCGTCATGCCAACGAAATGTCGAAATTATTTTGAAATAAGAAAATTGCTTAATTCCTTCCCTTTCGATTGCCACCTCACTCGATTTAATCAGATAAGCCGTTCTCAAATAATAACAAACCTAAGCAAATTTTAAATCAGACCATTCATTGTGATTTACCCCGTACACTAACTAATGGGATAAAACCATTCTATGCAGCTTTGCACCGTCATCGAAAAATAGTTAAAAATGGTTCTGAATGCCCAATTCTTCAAGTTATATGTTCCGTAATCCACACGGGAAGGTCTATAGACGCGTTTCCCGGTACTTTTCAAGCCCAAAACGGTTCAGAAGCCCTAAAATCTCACAAGAAAAACTGGCATTTTTGCGACATTTCGACCCTTCATATTATAATACATTTCTCCGTATAAACTGATTTTTAAATCCATTTGCAGTGTCTCAGAAAGATAAAAAAAATTGGTATTTAGTGCTTAAATCGCCCAATGAAATGCACCATAATTAAAAATATAAAGTCCATTCTGTCTTTTCCATGTATATTCCAAGCCGAAATGGGCCCAGGATCTCTCCAAAATCACTAAAAAATACTGACATTTTTGCATAATTCTGACAGGTCATATTTTTTAATTTCGACGTAAAGAGAGGCTGCTTCAACTGATTTTCCAAGGCAGACTATTAATATATGCATTTTTTAAAATTTTTCCTGCACCGATGCTAAAAGAGCTTTTTACTTATAACTTTAACGAAAAAATATGTAATTTTAATTAGTGTGGAGTGTTCTCAGATGATGTAGGAAGAAAATAAACCAAAAAAGAGCTGTTAAATAAGAGAAATAATACATAATAATGCCATTTAAAGATGAATTTTGACGGAAAAAAACAGAAAAAATTAGTTTTTACCCCCTAAATCAGGCCCTGGATCACCCATTCGGGATTCATGTTAAAGCCTGATTATATCCCCAAGGGATAGCGTTGAAAAAGTTGGAAGAAATTAGATAGGAAAAGATACAGAGTGATTCAAATGTAGAGATGTCATGAAAAAAAATCGTAAAAAATCTAAATTTAATTATCGATTGCTCCTTTCCTATTAAGAATGAAGGAACAAAAAAATACGTTTATAACGTAGTTCGGCGAGGTCTTTCCGATAAGGTACATGGGATTTCGATTTGAATCCATTTTGACCCCCAAAAAAATTGACAACCGTCAAAAATTTGCATGAAAAATCGTAATTTCCACTTTTTCCCAAATTTTTCCAATTTCCAGTCGTTTTAGGTATAGGTAAATGTATTGCAAAAAGAAAGTATTTGAGATTCTTTAGTTTTAAGTTCAAATACGATTTTCTGTCCGAGGTTCCGGCGACCGAGTTATTTGGTGCCAAAGAGGGGTCTGCAAACGGCATTTTTCGACATGAAAAAATTCAAAAGAATTACTTCCCATTTTCCGAATATCGCCAGTTTCAACAGGGTTCTGAAGCGCCCGGTCCTCTACAACCTCTGAAAATTTAAATCGATTTAATTAAGTTTTGCGACCTGTAATCGATTTCATACGAATTCGCGGAAATTTCGACTTTGACGTTTAATAACTCCGAAACAGTACGCCTTGTATAACTGAATTTTTTACCGAAGCTAGACGCACTATCCCTCTATTAACCCAGAAAATTTGAACGTTCCACCTGTAACCGTCTCGGAGAAAAAAATTTGAGATTGCCGAAAAACACGATTTGTCAACCAACATACATTTTCCTGAGTGACGGGGCGGTATAGAGACCGGCCTGAAAGGCGGTCTCTAACTAGGGTGCAGAGACCGCCTAATCGCCCCCCGAGGGGGCTCTATAAGGTCGGTAATATCATTGTCATGCCCTGAAAATTTCGTGTTGCTAGGCCATATATTAAGGAAGATATCACACTCCTTCGGACTGATGATGGAGAATAGACCGCCCTTCGTAACCGTATCGCTACAAACATAAAAACGCCTACACGTAGAAACTATTTTTGCCAACGAAAATCTTTTCGGACACCCTGTATACATACATACAAACATAAACACATATTAATACAAATGTATTCGATTTGCGTGAAATCCGACCTAATAAAGTTTATCTAAATAATAATAGGAATCCCATAACAAGACTTTTCGGACACCCTGTATACATTCAAACTAACAACCACACGTTTAAATAGGAATATAATCGATTTACTTAAAATCCGAATTAATTAGGTTTATTTCGGTACTGTTAGAAGTATTTGCCCATACCAAGACTTTTCGAACACCCTGTATAGGTATATACAACACATATAAAAACAAATATAATCGATTTTGCATGAAATCCGGTTTAATTACATTTATCCTGGTACTACTAGGAGTATTTGCTCCTACAATGACTTTTTGGACAGCTTGTATACAGACATATACCTCCGTACACATAGAAATGCAAATGTATACGATTTGCTTTAAATCCGACAATTAAGTTTATATTTGTACAAATAGCAAAGGTATTTGTCCATACAAAGACTTTTCGGACACCCTGTACTATACATACATACAAACGCAACAAACACGACACATAGTACACAACTATCCAAATCAATACATTACGGAAATAGCAAATTATTCGTCGTCACGGCAGCGGAAAATCAAAATTATTTTCACATAAAAAAGTAGCTTACTTCCTTCCCTTTCGATTGCCACTTCAGTCGTTTCAATCGGATAAGCCGTGCGTGAGTTAGAAATTGTTAACTTTATCCTTAATCGTTGCTATAGAAACCATGGGAATCGATTTTTACAGATATATTTTTGAATGATTGACCGAATTCTTCTCAGATATCAAATTTCAACTATCCAACTCAATACATTACGGAAATAGCAAATTATTCGTCGTCACGGCAACGGAAAATCAAAATTATTTTCACATAAAAAAGTAGCTTACTTCCTTCCCTTTCGATTGCCACTTCAGTCGTTTCAATCAGATAAGCCGTGCGTGAGTTAGAAATTGTCAACTTTATCCTTAATCGTTGCTATAGAAACCATGGGAATCGATTTTTACAGATATATTTTTGAATGAGTGCCCGAACTCTTCCCAGATAACAAATTTCAACTATCCAACTCAATACATTACGGAAATCGCAAATAATTCGTCGTCACGGCAACGGAAAATCTAAATTATTTTCACATAAAAAAGTAGGTTACTCCCTTCCCTTTCGATTGCCACCTCACTCGTTTCAATCAGATAAGCCGTGCGTGAGTTAGAAATTGTCAACTTTATCATTAATTGTTGCTATAGAAACCATGCGAATCAAAATTTACACATATAATTTTAAATGATTGACCGAATTCTTCCCATATATCAAATTTCCAATCTCCAACTCAATAAATATCGGGAATAGCAAATTGTTCGTCGTCACGGCAACGAAATGTCAAAATTATTTTCACATAAAAAAGTAGCTTACTTCCTTGCCAATCGATTGCCACCTGACTCGCTTCAATCAGATCAGCCGTGCGTGAGTTAGAAATTGGCAACTTTATCCTTAATCGTTGCTATAGAAACCAGCGAATCAAAATTTTACATATAGAATTTTGAATAATTGACCGAATTCTTCCCATATATCAACTTTCAACTGTCCAACTCAAACATTAACGAAAATAGCTAGTTGTTCGTCGTCATGCCAACGAAATGTCGAAATTATTTTGAAATAAGAAAATTGCTTAATTCCTTCCCTTTCGATTGCCACCTCACTCGATTTAATCAGATAAGCCGTTCTCAAATAATAACAAACCTAAGCAAATTTTAAATCAGACCAGTCATTGTGATTTACCCCGTACACTAACTAATGGAATAAAACCATTCTATGCAGCTTTGCACCGTCATCGAACAATAGTTAAAAATGGTTCTGAATGCCCAATTCTTCAAGTTATATGTTCCGTAATCCACACCGGAAGGTCTGTAGAGGCGTTGCCCGGTATTTTTCAAGCCCAAAATGGTTCAGAAGCCCTAAAATCTCAAAAGAAAAACTGGCATTTTTGCGACATTTCGACCCTTCATATTATAATACATTTCTCCGTATAAACTGATTTTTAAATCCATTTGCAGGGTCTCAGAAAGATAAAAAAAATTGGTATTTAGTGCTTAAATCGCCCAATGAAATGCACCATAATTAAAAATATAAAGTCCATTCTGTCTTTTCCATGTATATTCCAAGCCGAAATGGGCCCAGGATCTTTCCAAAATCACTAAAAATATTGACATTTTTGCATAATTCTGACAGGTCATATTTTTTAATTTCGACGTAAAGATAGGCTGCTTCAACTGATTTTCCAAGGCAGACTATTAATATATGCATTTTTTAAAATTTTTCCTGCACCGATTCTAAAAGAGCTTTTTATTTATAACTTTAACGAAAAAATATGTAATTTTAATTAGTGTGGAGTGTTCTCAGATGATGTAGGGAGAAAATAAACCAAAAAAGAGCTGTTAAATAAGAGAAATAATACATAATAATGCCATTTGAAGATAAATTTTGATGGAAAAAAACAGAAAAAATGAGTTTTTACCCCCTAAATCAGGCCCTGGATCACCCATTCGGGATTCATTTTAAAGCCTCATTATATCCCCACGGGATAGCGTTGAAAAAGTTGGAAGAAATTAGATAGGAAAAGATACAGAGTGATTCGAATGTAGAGATGTCATGGAAAAAAATCGTAAAAAATCTAAATTTAATTATCGATTGCTCCTTTCCTATTAAGAATTAAGGAACCAAAAAATACGTTTATAACGTAGTTCGGCGAGGTCTTTCCGATAAGGTACATGGGATTTCGATTTGAATCCATTTTGACCCCCCAAAAAATTCAAAACCGTCAAAGATTTGCATGAAAATTCGTAATTTCCAGTTTTTCCCAAATTTTTCCAATTTCCAGTCGTTTCAGGTATAGGTAAATGTATTGCAAAAAGAAAGTATTTGAGGTTCTTTAGTTTTATGTTCAAATACGTTTTTCTGTCCGATGTTCCGGCTTCGACTTATTAAGCTCCAAAAATGGGTCTGCAAACTGCATTTTTCGACATAAAAAAATTCAAAGGTATGACTTCCCAATTTCCGAATACCGCCAGTTTCAATAGGGTTCTGAAGCTCCCGGTCCTCTACAACCTCTGAAAATTTAAATCGATTTAATTAAGTTTTGCGACCTGTAATCGATTTCATACGAATTCGCGGAAATTTCGACTTTGACGTTTAATAACTCCGAAACGGTACGCCTTGTATAACTGAATTTTTTACCGAAGCTAGACGCACTATCCCTCTATTAACCCAGAAAATTTGAACGTTCGACCTGTAACCGTCTCGGAGAAAAAAATTTGAGATTGCCGAAAAACACGATTTGTCAACCAACATACATTTTCCTGAGTGACGGGGCGGTATAGAGACCGGCCTGAAAGGCGGTCTCTAACCAGTACGGATAGACCGCCTAATCGCCCCCGAGGGGGCTCTATAAGGTCGGTAATATCATCATTGTCATGCCCTGAAAAGTTCGTGTTTCTAGGCCATGTATTAAGGAAGATATCACACTCCTACGGACTGATGATGCAGAATAGACCACCCTTCGTTACCGTATCGCTATATACATACAAACACATATTACATATAAATACAATATGTACGATTTCGCTGAAACCCTACTAAATTAAACTTGTCATCTTTCGATCGGCTTTGAACCATACATTAGATAACATCATCTTCCTGAAATGGTCGAGCTGGATGAAGATTGGTGTCGAGCCCTTCGGGCACGCCACTGATGTCTCTATGGAAAAAAATTGTGCATACATATTATGACCGTCGCTTCTTTCAATCTAAGAAGCCGTTCGCGAGTTGTAAGTTGTTAACTTTACCCCTAATCGTTGCTATGGCAATCATCAAAATTGAAAATTGCGAAAATATTTTTCCATGATTGACCGAATTCTACTTAGACGCGAAATTTCTACTCTGCAACTCAATAAATAACGGAGAAATCAAATTGATCGTCGTCATGACTACCAAAAATCGAAATTATTTTCAAATAAAAAAGTAGTTTACTTCCATCCCTTTCGATTGCCACATCACTCGTTCCAATCGCAGAAGGCGTCCGCGAGTTATAAATTGTCAACTTTATCCTTAATCGTTGCTATGCCAACCATGGGAATCGATTTTTCCAGATATAGTTTTGAATGAGTGACCGAATTCTTCCGAGATATCAGTTTTCAACTTTCCAACTCAATAAATAACGAAAATAGCAAATTGTTCATCGTCCCGGCAACGAAATGTCAAAATTAATTTCACATAAAAAAGTAGTGTACTTTCTAACATTTCGATCGTCACTTTACTGGTTTCAATCAGATAAGCCGTTCGCGAGTTAAAAATGATTTTTTACCGAAGCTAGTCGCACTATCCCTCTATTAACCCAGAAGATTTGGTTGCCGCCCCTATAACCGTTTTCGAGAAAAAAAATTGAAAAGGTGTCGAAACGGACGACAACACACATACGGCCATACACACATTTTCTGACCAAGGGCTCGGTATATAGACCGAGCCTGAAAGGCGGTCTATAACTAGGGTGCATAGACCGCCTAATCGCCCCCCGAGGGGGCTCTATAAGGTCGGTAATATCATCATTGTCATGCCCTGAAAATTTCGTGTTGCTAGGCCATATATTAAGGAAGATATCACACTCCTTCGGACTGATGATGGGGAATAGACCACCCTTCGTAACCGTGTCGCTACACACATACAAACACCACACGTAGAAACTATTTTTGTCCGTTTCGACTTTTGACATTTTCAATTTTTTTTCTCGAAAATTGTTACTGCGGGAACGATAAAATTTTCTGGGTTAATAGAGGGATAGTGCTTCTAGCTTCGATAAAAAATTCAGTTATACGGGTTGTCGCGTTTCGGAGTTATTAAACGTTAAATTCGAAATTTCCGCGATTTCGTATGGGACATTATATATATATATATATATATATATATATATATATATATATATATATATATATATATATATATATATATATATATATATATGTATATATATATAAATCAAATGAAAATACAGCTGCTCATTCAGCCACATCAGAAACCCCAAACACACGGGTGGAACAATTCGTAAATGAGACAGTGACTGATCAGAATAAAGTTAAAGAGGTTAAAAAACAGCTACTATTTGACGAGACAATAAAGGAACAGTTATCGGAAAGTTACCAAAAATTGGAAAGGAAAGAGAAGCACGTGTTTCTAAAAATTATTCATGGAAGAGTAATAAAGAAGTACCTATAGGTTAGAATCAAAATGTGTGAAGATATTTAAATACCGAAAACAGTCAGCAATCAAAAACAGCAATGAAGATACACTCTACGGAATAACTAAAACGATGCATTTTCGAACAAATAATGATATAAGAAAATTACAAAAAATTTACAGGAAGACAAGGCAACGAAATTTCAAAATTATTTTCACATAAAAAAGTAGCTTACTTCCTTGCCTTTCGATAGCCACCTCACTTGTTTCAATCAGATAAGCCGTGCGTGAGTTAAACATTGTCAACTTTATCCTTAGTCGTTGCTATAGAAACCATGCGAATCAAAATTTACACATATAATTTTTGAATGATTGTTGATAGAATTCTTCCCAGATATCAAATATCAGCTATCGAACTAAATACATTACGGAAATAGCAAATTGTTAGTCGTCACGGCAACGAAAAATCAAAATTATTTGCACATAAAAAAGTAGCCTACTTCCTTCCCTTTCGATTGCCACTTCAGTCGTTTCAATCAGATAAGCCGTGCGTGAGTTAGAAATTATCAACTTTATCCTTAATCGTTGCTATAGGAACCATGGGAATCGATTTTTACAGATATATTTTTGAATGATTGACCGAATTATTCCCAGATATCAAATTTCAACTATCCAACTCAATACATTACGGAAATAGCAAATTATTCGTCGTCACGGCAACGGAAAATCAAAATTATTTTCACATAAAAAAGTAGCTTACTTCCGTCCCTTTCGATTGCCACTTCAGTCGTTTCAATCAGATAAGCCGTGCGTGAGTTAGAAATTGTCAACTTTATCCTTAATCGTTGCTATAGAAACCATGGGAATCGATTTTTACAGACATATTTTTGAATGATTGACTGAATTCTTCCCAGATAACAAATTTCAACTATCCAACTCAATACTTTACGGAAATCGCAAATTATTCGTCGTCACGGCAACGGAAAATCAAAATTCTTTTCACATAAAAAAGTAGCTTACTTCCTTCCCTTTCGATTGCCACTTCAGTCGTTTCAATCAGATAAGCCGTGCGTAAGTTAAAAATTGTCAACTTTATCCTTAATCGTTGCTATGCCAACCATGGGAATCGATTTTTACAGATATATTTTTGAATGAGTGCCAGAATTATTATCAGATATCAAATTTCAACTATCCAACTCAATACATTACGGAAATCGCAAATTATTCGTCATCACGGCAACGGAAAATCAAAATTATTTTCACATATAAAAGTAGCTTACTTCCTTCACTTTCGATTGCCACTTCAGTCGTTTCAATCAGATAAGCCGTGCGTGAGTTAAAAATTGTCAACTTTATCCTTAGTCGTTGCTATGCCAACCATGGGAATCGATTTTTACAGATATGTTTTTGAATGAGTGCCCGAATTATTCCCAGATATCAAATTTCAACTATCCAACTCAATACATTACGGAAATCACAGATTATTCGTCGTCACGGCAACGGAAAACCAAAATTATTTTCACATAAAAAAGAAGCTTACTTCCTTCCCTTTCGATTGCCACTTCAGTCGTTTCAATCAGATAAGCCGTGCGTGAGTTATAAATTGTCAACTTTATCCTTAATCGTTGCTATAGAAACCATGGGAATCGATTTTTATAGATATATTTTTGAATGATTGACCGAATTCTTCCCAGGTAACAAATTTCAACTATCCAACTCAATACTTCACGGAAATCGCAAATTATTCGTCGTCACGGCAACGGAAAATCAAAATTATTTTCACATAAAAAAGTAGCTTACTTCCTTCCCTTTCGACTGCCACTTCAGTCGTTTCAATCAGATAAGCCGTGCGTGAGTTAAAAATTGTCAACTTTATCCTTAATCGTTGCTATGCCAACCATGGGAATAGATTTTTACAGATATATTTTTGAATGAGTGCCCGAATTATTCCCAGACATCAAATTTCAACGATCCAACTCAATACATTACGGAAATAGCAAATTATTCGTCGTCACGGCAACGGAAAATCAAAATTATTTTCACATAAAAAAGTAGCTTACTTCCTTCCCTTTCGATTGCCACTTCAGTCGTTTCAATCAGATAAGCCGTGCGTGAGTTAGAAATTGTTAGCTTTATCATTAATTGTTGCTATAGAAATCACGCGAATCAAAATTTACACATATAATTTTAAATGATTGACCGAATTCTTTCCAGATATCAAATTTCAGCTCTCCAACTCAATAAATATCGGAAATCGCAAATTATTCGTCGTCACGGCAACGAAATATTAAAAGAATTATTTTCAAATAAAAAAGGAGCTTACTCCATTCCCTTTCGATTGCCACCTGACTCGTTTCAATCAGATAAGCCGTTCGCGAGTTAAAAATGATCAACTTTATACTCAATCGTTGCTATGGTAATCATCAGAATCAAAATTTATAAAAAATATTTTTGAATGATTGACCGAATTCTGCCCATATATAAACTTTCAACTGTCCAACTCAAAAATTATCGAAAATAGCTAGTTGTTCGTCGTCATGCCAAGGAAATGTCGAAATTATTTTTAAATGAGGAAATTGCTTAATTCCTTCCCTTTCGATTGCCACCTCACTCGATTTAATCCTATAAGCCGTTCTCAAATAATAACAAACCTAAGCAAATTTTAAATCAGACCATTCATTGTGATTTACCCCGTACACTAACTAATGGGATAAAACCATTCTATGATGCCTTGCAGCGTCACCTATATATTGTTAAAAATGGTACTGAATGTCCAATTTTTCAAGTTATATTTTCCGGAATTCACACGGGAAGGTCTATAGAGGCGTTACCCGGTACCTTCAAGCCCAAAACGGTCCAGAAACCCTAAAATTCTCGCAAGAAAAACTGGCATTTTGGCGACATTTAAGCCCTTCATATTATAATACATTTCTCCGTATAAACTGATTTTTAAATCCATTTGCAGGGTCTCAGAAAGATAAAAAAAATTGGTATTTAGTGCTTAAATCGCCCAATGAAATGCACCATAATTAAAAATATAAAGTCCATTCTGTCTTTTCCATGTATATTCCAAGCCGAAATAGGCCCCAGGATCTCTCCAAAAGCACTAAAAATATTGACATTTTTGCATAATTCTGACAGGTCATATTTTTTAATTTCGACGTAAAGATAGGCTGCTTCAACTGATTTTCCAAGGCAGACTATTAATATATGCATTTTTTAAAATTTTTCCTGCACCGATGCTAAAAGAGCTTTTTATTTATAACTTTAACGAAAAAGTATGTAATTTTAATTAGTGTGGAGTGTTCTCAGATGATGTAGGAAGAAAATAAACCAAAAAAGAGCTGTTAAATAAGAGAAATAATACATAATAATGCCATTTAAAGATGAATTTTGATGGAAAAAAACAGAAAAATTGAGTTTTTACCCCCTAAATCAGGCCCTGGATCACCCGTTCGGGATTCATTTTAAAGCCTGATTATATCCCCAAGGGATAGCGTTGAAAAAGTTGGAAGAAATTAGATAGGAAAAGATACAGAGTGTTTCGAATGTAGAGATGTCATGGAAAAAAATCGTAAAAAATCTAAATTTAATTATCGATTGCTCCTTTCCTATTAAGAATGAAGGGACCAAAAAATACGTCTATAACGTAGTTCGGCGAGGTCTTTCCGATAAGGTACATGGGATTTCGATTTGAATCCATTTTGACCCCCCAAAAAAATGAAAACCGTCAAAAATTTGAATGAAAAATCGTAATTTCCAGTTTTTCCCAAATTTATCCAATTTCCAGTCGTTTTAGGTATAGGTAAATGTATTGCAAAAAGAAAGTATTTGAGATTATTTAGTTTTATGTTCAAATCCGTTTTTCTGTCCGACGTTCCGGCGACCGAGTTATTTGGTGCCAAAGAGGGGTCTGCAAACTGCATTTTTCGACCTAAAAAAATTCAAAAGAATTACTTCCCATTTTCTGAATACCGCCAATTTCAATAGGGTTCGGAAGACCCCGGTCCTCTACAACCTCTGAAAATATAAATCGATTTAATTAACTTTTGCGACCTGTAATCGATATCATACGAAATCGCGGAAATTTCGAATTTGACGTTTAATAACTCCGAAACCATACGCCCTGCATAACTGAATTTTTTACCGAAGCTAGATACACTATCCCTCTATTAACCCAGAAAATTTGAACGTTCCACCTGTAACCGTCTCGAAGAAAAAAATTTGAGATTGCCGAAAAACAGAATTGGACAACACACGAACATTTTCCTGAGTGGCAAGTCGGTATATAGACCGGCCTGAAAGGCGGTCTCTAAGTAGGGTGCAGAGACCGCCTAATCGGCCCCGAGGGGGCTCTATAAGGTCGGTAATATCATCATTGTCATGCCCTGAAAATTTCGTGTTGCTAGGCCATGTATTAAGGAAGATATCACACTCCTTCGGACTGATGATGGAGAATAGACCGCCCTTCGTAACCGTATCGCTACAAACATAAAAACGCCTACGCGTAGAAACTATTTTTGCCAACGAAAATCTTTTCGGACACCCTGTATACATACATACAAACATAAACACATATTAATACAAATGTATTCGATTTGCGTGAAATCCGACCTAATAAAGTTTATCTAAATAATAATAGGAATCCCATACCAAGACTTTTCGGACACCCTGTATACATTCAAACTAACAACCACACGTTTAAATAGGAATATAGTCGATTTACTTAAAATCCGAATTAATTAGGTTTATTTCGGTACTATTAGAAGTATTTGCCCATACCAAGACTTTTCGAACACCCTGTATAGGTATATACAACACATATAAAAACAAATATAATCGATTTTGCATGAAATCCGGTTTAATTACATTTATCCTGGTACTACTAGGAGTATTTGCTCCTACAATGACTTTTTGGACAGCTTGTATACAGACATATTCCTCCGTACACATAGAAATGCAAATGTATACGATTTGCTTTAAATCCGACAATTAAGTTTATATTTGTACAAATAGCAAAGGTATTTGTCCATACAAAGACTTTTCGGACACCCTGTACTATACATACATACAAACGCAACAAACACGACACATAGTACACAACTATCCAAATCAATACATTACGGAAATAGCAAATTATTCGTCGTCACGGCAGCGGAAAATCAAAATTATTTTCACATAAAAAAGTAGCTTACTTCCTTGCCTTGCGATAGCCACCTCACTTGTTTCAATCAGATAAGCCGTGCGTGAGTTAAACATTGTCAACTTTATCCTTGGTCGTTGCTATAGAAACCATGCGAATCAAAATTTACACATATAATTTTTGAATGATTGTTGATAGAATTCTTCCCAGATATCAAATATCAGCTATCGAACTCAATACATTACGGAAATAGCAAATTGTTAGTCGTCACGGCAACGAAAAATCAAAATTATTTGCACATAAAAAAGTAGCTTACTTCCTTCCCTTTCGATTGCCACTTCAGTCGTTTCAATCAGATAAGCCGTGCGTGAGTTAGAAATTGTCAACTTTATCCTTAATCGTTGCTATAGAAACCATGGGAATCGATTTTTACAGATATATTTTTGAATGATTGACCGAATTCTTCCCAGATATCAAATTTCAACTATCCAACTCAATACATTACGGAAATAGGAAATTATTCGTCGTCACGGCAACGGAAAATCAAAATTATTTTCATATAAAAAAGTAGCTTACTTCCGTCCCTTTCGATTGCCACTTCAGTCGTTTCAATCAGATAAGCCGTGCGTGAGTTAGAAATTGTCAACTTGATCCTTAATCGTTGCTATGTCAACCATGTTAATCGATTTTTACAGATATGTTTTTGAATGAGTGCCCGAATTATTCCCAGATATCAAATTTCAACTATCCAACTCAATACATTACGGAAATCGCAAATTATTCGTCGTCACGGCAACGGAAAACCAAAATTATTTTCACATAAAAAAGTAGCTTACTTCCTTCCCTCTCGACTGCCACTTCAGTCGTTTCAATCAGATAAGCCGTGCGTGAGTTAAAAATTGTCAACTTGATCCTTAATCGTTGCTATGCCAACCATGGGAATCGATTTTTACAGATAAGTTTTTGAATGAGTGCCCGAATTATTCCCAGATATCAAATTTCAACTATCGAACTCAATACATTACGGAAATCGCAAATTATTCGTCGTCACGGCAACGGAAAACCAAAATTATTTTCACATAAAAAAGTAGCTTACTTCCTTCCCTGTCGATTGCCACTTCAGTCGTTTCAATCAGATAAGCCGTGCGTGAGTTAGAAATTGTCAACTTTATACTTAATCGTTGCTATAGAAACCATGGGAATCGATTTTTATAGATATATTTTTGAATGATTGACCGAATTCTTCCCAGATAACAAATTTCAACTATCCAACTCAATACTTTACGGAAATCGCAAATTATTCGTCGTCACGGCAACGGAAAATCAAAATTATTTTCACATAAAAAAGTAGCTTACTTCCTTCCCTTTCGACTGCCACTTCAGTCGTTTCAATCAGATAAGCCGTGCGTGAGTTAAAAATTGTCAACTTTATCCTTAATCGTTGCTATGCCAACCATGGGAATAGATTTTTACAGATATATTTTTGAATGAGTGCCCGAATTATTCCCAGACATCAAATTTCAACTATCCAACTCAATACATTACGGAAATAGCAAATTATTCGTCGTCACGACAACGGAAAATCAAAATTATTTTCACATAAAAAAGTAGCTTACTTCCTTCCCTTTCGATTGCCACTTCAGTCGTTTCAATCAGATAAGCCGTGCGTGAGTTAGAAATTGTTAACTTTATCATTAATTGTTGCTATATTTTCAATTTTTTTTCTCGAAAACTGTTACTGCGGGAACGAAACAATTTTCTGGGTTAATAGAGGGATAGTGCTTCTAGCTTCGATAAAAAATTCAGTTATACGGGGTGTCGCGTTTCGGAGTTATTAAACGTTAAATTCGAAATTTCCGCGATTTCGTATGGGACATAATATATATATAGAAAAATCAAATGAAAATACAGCTGCTCATTCATCCACATCAGAAACCCCAAACACACGGGTGGAACAATTCGTAAATGAGGCAGTGATTGATCAGAATAAAGTTAAAGAGGTTCAAAAACAGCTACTTTTTGACGAGCCAATAAAGGAACAGTTATCGGAAAGTTACCAAAAATTGCAAAGGAAAGAGAAGCACGTGTTTCTAAAAATTATTCATGGAAGAGTAATAAAGAAGTACCTATAGGTTAGAATCAAAATGTGTGAAGATATTTAAATACCGAAAACAGTCAGCAATCAAAAACAGCAATGAAGATACACTCTACGGAATAACTAAAACGATGCATTTTCGAACAAATAATGATATAAGAAAATTACAAAAAATTTACAGGAAGACAAGGCAACGAAATTTCAAAATTATTTTCACATAAAAAGTAGCTTACTTCCTTGCCTTTCGATAGCCACCTCACTTGTTTCAATCAGATAAGCCGTGCGTGAGTTAAACATTGTCAACTTTATCCTTGGTCGTTGCTATAGAAACCATGCGAATCAAAATTTACACATATAATTTTTGAATGATTGTTGATAGAATTCTTCCCAGATATCAAATATCAGCTATCGAACTCAATACATTACGGAAATAGCAAATTGTTAGTCGTCACGGCAACGAAAAATCAAAATTATTTGCACATAAAAAAGTAGCTTACTTCCTTCCCTTTCGATTGCCACTTCAGTCGTTTCAATCAGATAAGCCGTGCGTGAGTTAGAAATTGTCAACTTGATCCTTAATCGTTGCTATGCCAACCATGGGAATCGATTTTTACAGATATGTTTTTGAATGAGTGCCCGAATTATTCCCAGATATCAAATTTCAACTATCCAACTCAATACATTACGGAAATCGCAAATTATTCGTCGTCACGGCAACGGAAAACCAAAATTATTTTCACATAAAAAGTAGCTTACTTCCTTCCCTTTCGACTGCCACTTCAGTCGTTTCAATCAGATAAGCCGTGCGTGAGTTAAAAATTGTCAACTTGATCCTTAATCGTTGCTATGCCAACCATGGGAATCGATTTTTACAGATATGTTTTTGAATGAGTGCCCGAATTATTCCCAGATATCAAATTTCAACTATCCAACTCAATACATTACGGAAATCGCAAATTATTCGTCGTCACGGCAACGGAAAACCAAAATTATTCTCACATAAAAAAGTAGCTTACTTCCTTCCCTTTCGATTGCCACTTCAGTCGTTTCAATCAGATAAGCCGTGCGTGAGTTAGAAATTGTCAACTTTATCCTTAATCGTTGCTATAGGAACCATGGGAATCGATTTTTATAGATATATTTTTGAATGATTGACCGAATTCTTCCCAGATAACAAATTTCAACTATCCAACTCAATACTTTACGGAAATCGCAAATTATTCGTCGTCACGGCAACGGAAAATCAAAATTATTTTCACATAAAAAAGTAGCTTACTTCCTTCCCTTTCGACTGCCACTTCAGTCGTTTCAATCAGATAAGCCGTGCGTGAGTTAAAAATTGTCAACTTTATCCTTAATCGTTGCTATGCCAACCATGGGAATAGATTTTTACAGATATATTTTTGAATGAGTGCCCGAATTATTCCCAGACATCAAATTTCAACTATCCAACTCAATACATTACGGAAATAGCAAATTATTCGTCGTCACGACAACGGAAAATCAAAATTATTTTCACATAAAAAAGTAGCTTACTTCCTTCCCTTTCGATTGCCACTTCAGTCGTTTCAATCAGATAAGCCGTGCGTGAGTTAGAAATTGTTAACTTTATCATTAATTGTTGCTATAGGAACCACGCGAATCAAAATTTACACATATAATTTTAAATGATTGACCGAATTCTTCCCAGATATCAAATTTCAGCTCGCCAACTCAATAAATATCGGAAATCGCAAATTATTCGTCGTCACGGCAACGAAATATTAAAATTATTTTCACATAAAAAAGGAGCTTACTCCATTCCCTTTCGATTGCCACCTCACTCGTTTCAATCAGATAAGCCGTTCGCGAGTTAAAAATGATCAACTTTATACTCAATCGTTGCTATGGTATTCATCAGAATCAAAATTTATAAAAAATATTTTTGAATGATTGACCGAATTCTGCCCATATATCAACTTTCAACTGTCCAACTCAAAAATTAACGAAAATAGCTAGTTGTTCGTCGTCATGCCAACGAAATGTCGAAATTATTTTGAAATGAGGAAATTGCTTAATTCCTTCCCTTTCGATTGCCACCTCACTCGATTTAATCAGATGAGCCGTTCTCAAATAATAACAAACCTAAGCAAATTTTAAATCAGACCATTCATTGTGATTTACCCCGTACACTAACTAATGTAATAAAACCATTCTATGCAGCTTTGCACCGTCATCGAAAAATAGTTAAAAATGGTTCTGAATGCCCAATTCTTCAAGTTATATGTTCCGTAATCCACACGGGAAGGTCTATAGACGCGTTGCCCGGTACTTTTCAAGCCCAAAACGGTCCAGAAACCCTAAAATTCTCGCAAGAAAAACTGACATTTTGGCGACATTTAGACCCTTCATATTATAATAGATTTCTCCGTATAAACTGATTTTTAAATCCATTTGCAGGGTCTCCCAAAGATAAAAAAAATTGGTATTTAGTGCTTAAATCGTCCAATGAAATGCACCATAATTAAAAATATAAAGTCCATTCTGTCTTTTCCATGTATATTCCAAGCCGAAATGGGCCCCAGGATCTCTCCAAAATCACTAAAAATATTGACATTTTTGCATAATTCTGACAGGTCATATTTTTTAATTTCGACGTAAAGATAGGCTGCTTCAACTGATTTTCCAAGGCAGACTATTAATATGCATTTTTTAAAATTTTTGCTGCACCGATGCTAAAAGAGCTTTTTATTTATAACTTTAACGAAAAAATATGTAATTTTAATTAGTGTGGAGTGTTCTCAGATGATGTAGGAAGGAAATAATCCGAAAAAGAGCTGTTAAATAAGAGAAATAATACATAATAATGCCATTTAAATATGAATTTTGATGAAAAAAAACAGAAAAAATGAGTTTTTACCCCCTAAATCAGGCCCTGGATCACCCATTCGGGATTCATTTTAAAGCCTGATTATATCCCCAAGGGATAGCGTTGAAAAAGTTGGAAGAAATTAGATAGGAAAAGATAAAGAGTGATTCAAATGTAGAGATGTCATGAAAAAAAATCGTAAAAAATCTAAATTTAATTATCGATTGCTCCTTTCCTATTAAGAATGAAGGGACCAAAAAATACGTTTATAACGTAGTTCGGCGAGGTCTTTCCGATAAGGTACATGGGATTTCGATTTGAATCCATTTTGACCCCCCAAAAAATTCAAAACCGTCAAAAATTTGCATGAAAAATCGTAATTTCCACTTTTTCCCAAATTTTTCCAATTTCCAGTCGTTTTAGGTATAGGTAAATGTATTGCAAAAAGAAAGTATTTGAGATTCTTTAGTTTTAAGTTCAAATACGTTTTTCCGTCCGACGTGCCGGCGACCGAGTTATTTGGTGCCAAAGAGGGGTCTGCAAACTCGATTTTTCGACATAAAAAAATTCAAAAAAATTACTTCCCATTTTCCGAATACCGCCAGTTTCAATAGGGTTCTGAAGCTCCCGGTCCTCTACAACCTCTGAAAATTTAAATCGATTTAATTAAGTTTTGCGACCTGCAATCGATCCCATAGGAATTCGCGGAAATTTCGAATTTGACGTTTCATAACTCCGAAACGGAACACCCTGTATAACTGAATTTTTTACCGAAGCTAGTCGCACTATCCCCCTATTAACCCAGAAAATTTGAACGTTCGACTAGCAACCATCTCGGAGAAAAAAAAATTGAGATTGTCGAAAAAACACGATTTGTCAACGGACATACATTTTCCCGAGTGACGGGGCGTTATAGAGACCGGCCTGAAAGGCGGTCTCTAATTAGGGTGCATAGACCGCCTAATCGCCCCCGAGGGGGCTCTCTAAGGTCGGTAAAATCATCATTGTCATGCCCTGAAAATTTCGTGTTGCTAGGCCATGTATTAAGGAAGATATCACACTCCTTCGGACTGATGATGGAGAATAGACCGCCCTTCGTAACCGTATCGCTACAAACATAAAAACGCCTACACGTAGAAACTATTTTTGCCAACGAAAAACTTTTCGGACACCCTGTATACATACATACAAACATAAACACATATTAATACAAATGTATTCGATTTGCGTGAAATCCGACCTAATAAAGTTTATCTAAGTAATAATAGGAATCCCATACCAAGACTTTTCGGACACCCTGTATACATTCAAACTAACACCCACACGTTTAAATACTTAAAATCCGAATTAACTAGGTTTATTTCGGTACTATTAGAAGTATTTGCCCATACCAAGACTTTTCGAACACCCTGTATACGTATATACAACACATATAAAAACAAATATAATGGATTTTTCATGAAATCCGGTTTAATTACATTTATCATGGTACTACTAGGAGTATTTGCTCCTACAATGACTTTTTGGACAACTTGTATACAGACATATACCTCCGCATACATAGAAATGCAAATGTATACGATTTGCTTTAAATCCGACAATTAAGTTTATATTTGTACATATAGCAAAGGTATTTGTCCATACAAAGACTTTTCGGACACCCTGTACTATACATACATACAAACACAACAAACACGACACATAGTACACAACTATCAAAATCAATACATTACGGAAATAGCAAATTATTCGTCGTCACAGCAGCGGAAAATCAAAATTATTTTCACATGAAAAAGTAGCTTACTTCCTTCCCTGTCGATTGCCACTTCAGTCGTTTCAATCAGATAAGCCGCGCGTGAGTTACAAATTGTCAACTTTATCCTTAATCGTTGCTATAGAAACCATGGGAATCGATTTTTACAGATATATTTTTGAATGATTGACCGAATTCTTCCCAGATATCAAATTTCAACTATCCAGTTCAATACATTACGGAAATAGCAAATTATTCGTCGTCACGGCAACGGAAAATCAAAATTATTTTCACATAAAAAAGTAGCTTACTTCCTTCCCTTTCGATTGCCACTTCAGTCGTTTCAATCTGATAAGCCGCGCGTGAGTTAGAAATTGTCAACTTTATCCTTAATCGTTGCTATAGAAACCATGGGAATCGATTTTTACAGATATATTTTTGAATGATTGACCGAATTCTTCCCAGATAACAAATTTCAACTATCCAACTCAATACATTACGGAAATCGCAAATTATTCGTCGTCACGGCAACGGAAAATCAAAATTATTTTCACATAAAAAAGTAGCTTACTTCCTTCCCTTTCGATTGCCACTTCAGTCGTTTCAATCAGATAAGCCGTGCGTGAGTTAGAAATTGTCAACTTTATCCTTAATCGTTGCTATGCCAACCATGGGAATCGATTTTTACAGATATATTTTTGAATGAGTGCCCGAATTATTCCCTGATATCAAATTTCAACTATCCAACTCAATACATTACGGAAATCGCAAATTATTCGTCGTCACGGCAACGGAAAATCAAAATTATTTTCACATAACAAAGTAGCTTACTCCCTTCCCTTTCGATTGCCACCTCACTCGTTTCAATCAGATAAGCCGTGCGTGAGTTAGAAATTGTCAACTTTATCATTAATTGTTGCTATAGAAACCACGCGAATCAAAATTTACACATATAATTTTAAATGATTGACCGAATTCTTCCCATATATCAAATTTCCAATCTCCAACTCAATAAATACCGGGAATAGCAAATTGTTCGTCGTCACGGCAACGAAATGTCAAAACTATTTTCACATAAAAAAGTAGCTTATTTCCTTGCCGATCGATTGCCACCTCACTCGTTTCAGTCAGATCAGCAGTGCGTGAGTTAGAAATTGGCAACTTTATCCTTAATCGTTGCTATAGAAACCATGCGAATCAAAATTTTACATATAGAATTTTGAATAATTGACCGAATTCTGCCCATATATCAACTTTCAACTGTCCAACTCAAAAATTAACGAAAATAGCTAGTTGTTCGTCGTCATGCCAACGAAATGTCGAAATTATTTTGAAATGAGAAAATTGCTTAATTCCTTCCCTTTCGATTGCCACCTCACTCGATTTAATCAGATAAGCCGTTCTCAAATAATAACAAACCTAAGCAAATTTTAAATCAGACCATTCATTGTGATTTACCCCGTACACTAACTAATGGAATAAAACCATTCTATGATGCCTTGCAGCGTCACCTATATGTTGCTAAAAATGGTACTGAATGCCCAATTTTTCAACTTATATGTTCCGGAATTCACACGGGAAGGTCTATAGAGGCGTTGCCCGGTACTTTCAAGCCCAAAACGGTCCAGAATCCCTAAAATTCTCCCAAGAAAAACTGGCATTTTGGCGACATTTAGACCCTTCATATTATAATACATTTCTCCGTATAAACTGATTTTTAAATCCATTTGCAGGGTCTCAGAAAGATAAAAAAAATTGGTATTTAGTGCTTAAATCGTCCAATGAAATGCACCATAATTAAAAATATAAAGTCCATTCTGTCTTTTCCATGTATATTCCAAGCCGAAATGGGCCCAGGATCTCTCCAAAATCACTAAAAATATTGACATTTTTGCATATTTCTGACAGGTCATATTTTTTAATTTCGACGTACAGATAGGCTGATTCAACTGATTTTAAAAAGGCAGACTATTAATATATGCATTTTTTAAAATTTTTCCTGCACCGATGCTAAAAGAGCTTTTTATTTATAACTTTAACGAAAAAATATGTAATTTTAATTAGTGTGGAGTATTCTCAGATGATGTAGGAAGAAAATAAACCAAAAAAGAGCTGTTAAATAAGAGAAATAATATATAATAATGCCACTTAAAGATGAATTTTGGTTGAAAAAAACAGAAAAAATGAGTTTTTACCTCCTAAATCCGGCCCTGGATCATCCATTCGGGATTCATTTTAAAGCCTGATTATATCCCCAAGAGATAGCGTTGAAAAAGTATTGAAAAAGTTCGATAGGAAAAGATACAGAGTGCTCGAATGTAGAGATGTCATGAAAAAAAATCGTAAAAAATCGAAATTTAATTATCGATTGCTCCTTTCCTATTAAGAATGAAGGAACCAAAAAATACGTTTAAAATGTAGTTCGGCGAGGTCTTTCCGATAGGGTACATGGGATTTCGATTTGAATCCATTTTGACCCCCAAAATAATTGACAACCGTCAAAAATTAGCGTGAAAATTCGTAATTTCCAGTTTTTACCAAATTTCTCCAATTTCCTGTCGTTTTAGGTATAGGTAAATGTATTGCAAAAAGAAAGTATTTGAGAATCTTTAGTTTTATGTTCAAATACGTTTTTCTGTCCGACGTTCCGGCGACCGAGTTATTTGGTGCCAAAAAGGGGTCTGCAAACTGCATTTTTCGGCATAAAAAAATTCAAAACAATTACTTCCCATTTTCCGAATACCGCCAGTTTCAATAGGGTTCTGAAGCTCCCGGTCCTCTACAACCTCCGAAAATTTAAATCGATTTAATTAAGTTTTGCGACCTGTAATCGATCCCATAGGAATTCGCGGAAATTTCGACTTTGACGTTTAATAACTCCGAAACGGTACGCCCTGTATAACTGAATTTTTTACCGAAGCTAGATGCACTATCCCTCTATTAACCCAGAAAATTTGAACTTTCGACCTGCAACCGTCTCGGAAAAAAAAATTGAGATTACCGAAAAACAGAATCTGACAACCAACGAACATTTTCCTGAGTGGCAAGTCGGTATATAGAGCGGCCTGAAAGGCGCTCTATAACTAGGGTGCATAGACCGCCTAATCGCCCCCCGAGGGGGCTCTATAAAGTCGGTAATACCATAGCCATGCCCTGAAAATTTCGTGTTGCTAGGCCATATATTAAGGAAGATATCACACTCCTTCGGACTGATGATGGAGAATAGACCGCCCTTCGTAACCGTATCGCTACAAACATAAAAACGCCTACACGTAGAAACTATTTTTGCCAACGAAAAACTTTTCGGACACCCTGTATACATACATACAAACATAAACACATATTAATACAAATGTATTCGATTTGCGTGAAATCCGACCTAATAAAGTTTATCTAAGTAATAATAGGAATCCCATACCAAGACTTTTCGGACACCCTGTATACATTCAAACTAACACCCACACGTTTAAATAGGAATATAGTCGATTTACTTAAAATCCGAATTAATTAGGTTTATTTCGGTACTATTAGAAGTATTTGCCCATACCAAGACTTTTCGAACACCCTGTATACGTATATACAACACATATAAAAACAAATATAATCGATTTTGCATGAAATCCGGTTTAATTACATTTATCCTGGTATTACTAGGAGTATTTGCTCCTACAATGACTTTTTGGACAGCTTGTATACAGACATATACCTCCGTACACATAGAAATGCAAATGTACACGATTTGCTTTAAATCCGACAATTAAGTTTATATTTGTACAAATAGCAAAGGTATTTGTCCATACAAAGACTTTTCGGACACCCTGTACTATACATACATACAAACACAACAAACACGACACATAGTACACAACTATCCAAATCAATACATTACGGAAATAGCAAATTATTCGTCGTCACGGCAGCGGAAAATAAAAATTATTTGCACATAAAAAAGTAGCTTACTTCCTTCCCTTTCGATTGCCACTTCAGTCGTTTCAATCAGATAAGCCGTGCGTGAGTTAGAAATTGTCAACTTTATCCTTAATCGTTTCTATAGAAACCATGGGAATCGATTTTTACAGATATATTTTTGAATGATTGACCGAATTCTTCCCAGATAACAAATTTCAACTATCCAACTCAATACATTACGGAAATAGCAAATTATTCGTCGTCACGGCAACGGAAAATCAAAATTATTTTCGCATAAAAAAGTAGCTTACTTCCGTCCCTTTCGATTGCCACTTCAGTCGTTTCAATCAGATAAGCCGTGCGTGAGTTAGAAATTGTCAACTTTATCCTTAATCGTTGCTATAGAAACCATGGGAATCGATTTCTACACATATATTTTTGAATGATTGACCGAATTCTTCCCAGATAACAAATTTCAACTATCCAACTCAATACTTTACGGAAATCGTAAATTATTCGTCGTCACGGCAACGGAAAATCAAAATTATTTTCACATAAAAAAGTAGCTTACTTCCTTCCCTTTCGATTGCCACTTCAGTCGTTTCAATTAGATAAGCCGTGCGTGAGTTAAAAATTGTCAACTTTATCCTAAATCGTTGCTATGCCAACCATGGGAATCGATTTTTACAGATATATTTTTGAATGAGTGCCCGAATTATTATCAGATATCAAATTTCAACTATCCAACTCAATACATTACGGAAATCGCAAATTATTCGTCGTCACGGCAACGGAAAATCAAAATTATTTTCACATAAAAAAGTAGCTTACTTCCTTCCCTTTCGATTGCCACTTCAGTCGTTTCAATCAGATAAGCCGTGCGTGAGTTAAAAATTGTCAACTTTATCCTTAATCGTTGCTATGCCAACCATGGGAATCGATTTTTACAGACATATTTTTGAATGAGTGCCCGAATTATTCCCAGATATCAAATTTCAACTATCCAACTCAATACATTTCGGAAATCGCAAATTATTCGTCGTCACGGCAACGGAAAATCAAAATTATTTTCACATAAAAAAGTAGCTTACTTCCTTCCCTTTCGATTGCCACTTCAGTCGTTTCAATCAGATAAGCCGTGCGTGAGTTAGAAATCGTCAACTTTATCCTTAATCGTTGCTATGCCAACCATGGGAATCGATTTTTACAGATACATTTTTGAATGAGTGCCCGAAATCTTCCAGGACATCAAATTTCAACGATCCAACTCAATACATTACGGAATTAGCAAATTATTCGTCGTCACGGCAACGGAAAATCTAAATTATTTTCACATAACAAAGTAGCTTACTCCCTTCCCTTTCGATTGCCACCTCACTCGTTTCAATCAGATAAGCCGTGCGTGAGTTAGAAATTGTCAACTTTATCATTAATTGTTGCTATAGGAACCACGCGAATCAAAATTTACACATATAATTTTAAATGATTGACCGAATTCTTCCCATATATCAAATTTCCAATCTCCAACTCAATAAATACCGGGAATAGCAAATTGTTCGTCGTCACGGCAACGAAATATCAAAATTATTTTCACATAAAAAAGTAGCTTACTTCCTGGCCAATCGATTGCCACCTCACTCGTTTCAATCAGATCAGCCGTGCGTGAGTTAGAAATTGGCAACTTTATCCTTAATCGTTGCTATAGAAACCACGCGAATCAAAATTTTACATATAGAATTTTGAATAATTGACCGAATTCATCCCATATATCAACTTTCAACTGTCCAACTCAAAAATTAACGAAAATAGCTAGTTGTTCGTCGTCATGCCAACGAAATGTCGAAATTATTTTGAAATAAGAAAATTGCTTAATTCCTTCCCTTTCGATTGCCACCTCACTCGATTTAATCAGATAAGCCGTTCTCAAATAATAACAAATCTAAGCAAATTTTAAATCAGACCAGTCATTGTGATTTACCCCGTACACTAACTAATGGAATAAAACCATTCTATGCAGCTTTGCACCGTCATCGAAACATAGTTAAAAATGGTTCTGAATGCCCAATTCTTCAAGTTATATGTTCCGTAATCCACACCGGAAGGTCTGTAGAGGCGTTGCCCGGTATTTTTCAAGCCCAAAACGGTCCAGAAGCCCTAAAATCTCACAAGAAAAACTGGCATTTTTGCGACATTTCGACCCTTCATATTATAATACATTTCTCCGTATAAACTGATTTTTAAATCCATTTGCAGGGTCTCAGAAAGATAAAAAAAATTGGTATTTAGTGCTTAAATCGCCCAATGAAATGCACCATAATTAAAAATATAAAGTCCATTCTGTCTTTTCCATGTATATTCCAAGCCGAAATGGGCCCAGGATCTTTCCAAAATCACTAAAAATATTGACATTTTTGCATAATTCTGACAGGTCATATTTTTTAATTTCGACGTAAAGATAGGCTGCTTCAACTGATTTTCCAAGGCAGACTATTAATATATGCATTTTTTAAAAATTTTCCTGCACCGATTCTAAAAGAGCTTTTTATTTATAACTTTAACGAAAAAATATGTAATTTTAATTAGTGTGGAGTGTTCTCAGATGATGTAGGAAGAAAATAAACCAAAAAAGAGCTGTTAAATAAGAGAAATAATACATAATAATGCCATTTAAAGATGAATTTTGATGAAAAAAAAACAGAAAAAATGAGTTTTTACCCCCTAAATCAGGCCCTGGATCACCCATTCGGGATTCATTTTAAAGCCTGATTATATCGCCACGGGATAGCGTTGAAAAAGTTGGACGAAATTAGATAGGAAAAGATACAGAGTGTTTCGAATGTAGAGATGTCATGAAAAAAAATCGTAAAAAATCTAAATTTAATTATCCATTGCTCCTTTCCTATTAAGAATGAAGGAACCAAAAAATACGTTTATAACGTAGTTCGGCGAGGTCTTTCCGATAAGGTACATGGGATTTCGATTTAAATCCATTTTGACCCCCCAAAAAATTCAAAACCGTCAAAGATTTGCATGAAAATTCGTAATTTCCAGTTTTTCCCAAATTTTTCCAATTTCCAGTCGTTTTAGGTATAGGTAAATGTATTGCACAAAGAAAGTATTTGAGATTCTTTATTTTATGTTCAAATACGTTTTTCTGTCCGATGTTCCGGCTTCGACTTATTAAGCTCCAAAAATGGGTCTACAAACTGCATTTTTCGACATAAAAAAATTCAAAAGTATGACTTCCCATTTTCCGAATACCGCCAGTTTCAATAGGGTTCTGAAGCTCCCGATCCGAAAATTTAAATCGATTTAATTAAGTTTTGCGACCTGTAATCGATTTCATACGATATCGCGGAAATTTCGACTTTGGCGTTTAATAACTCCGAAACGGAACACCCTGTGTAACTGAATTTTTTACTGAAGCTAGATGCACTATCCCTCTATTAACCCAGAAAATTTGAACGTTCAACTTGCAACCATCTCGGAGAAAAAAAATGGAGATTGTCGAAAAACACGAATAATCAACCGACGAACATTTTCCTCGAGGACGGGGCGGTATAGAGACCGGCCTGAAAGGCGGTCTCTAACTAGGGTGCATAGACCGCCTAATCGCCCCGAGGGGGCTCTATAAGGTCGGTAATATCATCATTGTCATGCCCTGAAAATTTCGTGTTGCTAGGCCATGTATTAAGGAAGTTATCACACTCCTTCGGACTGATGATGGAGAATAGACCGCACTTCGTAACCGTATCGCTACATACATAAAAACGCCTACACGTAGAAACTATTTTTGCCAACGAAAAACTTTTCGGACACCCTGTATACATACATACAAACATAAACACATATTAATACAAATGTATTCGATTTGCGTGAAATCCGACCTAATAAAGTTTATCTAAGTAATAATAGGAATCCCATAACAAGACTTTTCGGACACCCTGTATACATTCAAACTAACACCCACACGTTTAAATAGGAATATAGTCGATTTACTTAAAATCCGAATTAATTAGGTTTATTTCGGTACTATTAGAAGTATTTGCCCATACCAAGACTTTTCGAACACCCTGTATGCGTATATAAAACACATATAAAAACAAATATAATCGATTTTGCATGAACCTGGTTTAATTACATTTATCCTGGTACTACTAGTAGTATTTGCTCCTACAATGACTTTTTGGACAACTTGTATACAGACATATACCTCCGTACACATAGAAATGCAAATGTATACGATTTGCTGTAAATCCGACAATTAAGTTTATATTTGTACATATAGCAAAGGTATTTGTCCATACAATGACTTTTCGGACACCCTGTACTATACATACATACAAACACAACAAACACGACACATAGTACACAGCTATCCAAATCAATACATTACGGAAATAGCAAATTATTCGTCGTCACGGCAGCGGAAAATCAAAATTATTTTCACATAAAAAAGTAGCTTACTTCCTTCCCTTTCGATTGCCACTTCAGTCGTTTCAATCAGATAAGCCGTGCGTGAGTTAGAAATTGTCAACTTTATCCTTAATCGTTGCCATAGAAACCATGGGAATCGATTTTTACAGATATATTTTTGAATGATTGACCGAATTCTTCCCAGATATCAAATTTCAACTATCCAACTCAATACATTACGGAAATCGCAAATTATTCGTCGTCAGGGCAACGGAAAATCAAAATTATTTTCACATAAAAAAGTAGCTTACTTCCTTCCCTTTCGATTGCCACTTCAGTCGTTTCAATCAGATAAGCCGTGCGTGAGTTAAAAATTGTCAACTTTATCCTTAATCGATGCAATGCCAACCATGGGAATGGATTTTTACAGATATATTTTTGAATGAGTCTCCGAATTATTCCCAGATATCAAATTTCAACTATCCAACTCAATACATTACGGAAATCGCAAATTATTCGTCGTCACGGCAACGGAAACAAAATTATTTTCACATAAAAAAGTAGCTTACTTCCTTCCCTTTCGATTGCCACTTAAGTCGTTTCAATCAGATAAGCCGTGCGGGAGTTATAAATTGTTAACTTTATCCTTAATCGTTGCTATGCCAACCATGGGAATTGATTTTTCCAGATATATTTCTGAATGATTTACCGAACTCTTTCCAAATATCAAATTTCAACTCTTCAACTCAATAAATACCGGGAATAGCAAATTGTTAGTCGTCACAGCAACGAAAAATCAAAATTATTTTCACATAAAAAGTGGCTTGCTTCCTCCGCTTTCGATTGCCACTTCAGTCGTTTGAATCAGATAAGCCGTGCGCGAGTTAGAAATTGGCAACTTTATCCTTAACCGTTGCTATAGAAACCACGCGAATCAAAATTTTACACATATAATTTTGAATGATTGACCGACTTCTTCCCTTAAATCAAATTTCAACTCTCCAACTCAATAAATAATGAAAATAGCTAGTTGTTCGTCGTCATGCCAACGAAATGTGAAATTATTTTCAAATAAGAAAATTGCTTACTTCCTCCCCTTTCGATTGCCACATCACTCTTTTCAATCGACTAAGCCGTTCTCAATTAATATCAAACCTAAGCAAAATTTAAATCAGACCCGTCATTGTGATTTACACCGTAAACTACCTAATGGAATAATACATTTCTATGATGCTTTGCAGCGTCATCGAAAAATTGTTAAATATGGTATTTAATGCGTACTTCTTCAAATTATATGTTCCGGAATAGACAAGGGAAGGTCTATAGAGGCGTTGCCCGGTATTTTTCAAGCCCAAAACGGTCCAGAAACCCTAAAATTCTCGCAAGAAGAACTGGCATTTTGGCGACATTTAGACCCTTCATATTATAATACATTTCTCCGTATAAACTGATTTTTAAATCTATTTGCAGGGTCTCAGAAAGATAAAAAAAATTGGTATTTAGTGCTTAAATCGCCCAATGAAATGCACCATAATTAAAAATATAAAGTCCATTCTGTCTTTTCCATGTATATTCCAAGCCGAAATGGGCCCAGGATCTCTCCAAAATCACTAAAAATACTGACATTTTTGCATAATTCTGACAGGTCATATTTTTTAATTTCGACGTAAAGATAGGCTGCTTCAACTGATTTTCCAAGGCAGACTATTAATATATGCATTTCTTAAAATTTTTCCTGCAGCGAAGCAAAAAAACCTTTTTATTTATAACTTTAACGAAAAAATATGTAATTTTAATTAGTGTGGAGTATTCTCAGATGATGGGGGAAGGAAATAATCCAAAAAAGAACTGTTAAGTAACAGAAATAATATATAATAATGCCATTTAAAGATGAATTTTGGTTGAAAAAAATAGAAAAAATGAGTTTTTACCTCCTAGATCGGGTCCTGGATCACCCGTTCGGGATTTATTTTAAAGCCTGATTATATCCCCAAGGGATAGCGATGAAAAAGTTGGAAGAAATTAGATAGGAAAAGATACAGAGTGATTCAAATGTAGAGATGTCATGAAAAAAAATCGTAAAAAATCTAAATTTAATTATCGATTGCTCCTTTCCTATTAAGAATGAAGGGACCAAAAAATACGTCTGTAACGTAGTTCGGCCAGGTCTTTCCGATAAGGCAAATGGGATTTCGATTTGAATCCATTTTGACCCCCAAAAAAATTTACAACCGTCAAAAATTTGCATTAAAATTCGTAATTTCCAGTTTTTCCCAAATTTTTCCAATTTCCAGTCCTTCTAGGTATAGGTAAATGTATTGCAAAAAGAAAGTATTTGAGATTCTTTAGTTTTATGTTCAAATACGTTTTTCTGTCCGATGCTCCGGCGACCGACTTATTAAGCGCCAAAGTGGAGTCTGCAAACGGCATTTTTCGACAAAAAAAATTCAAAAGAATTACTTCCCATTTTCCGAATACCGCCAGGTTCAATAGGGTTCTGAAGCTCCCGGTCCTCTACAACCTCCGAAAATTTAAATCGATTTAATTAAGTTTTGCGACCTGTAATCGATTTCATACGATTTCACGGAAATTTCGAATTTGGCGTTTAATAACTCCAAAACGGAACACCCTGTGTAACTGAATTTTTTACTGAAGCTAGTCACACTATCACTCTATCAACCCAGAAAATTTGAACGTCCCACCTGCAACCATCTCGGAGAAAAAAAATTGATATTGTCGAAAAACACGATTAACCAACCGGCGAACATTTTTCTGACCAAGCAGGGGTATATAGACCGCTTTCGCGGTCTATAACTAGCATGCGTAGACCGCCTAATCGCACCCCGAGGGGGCTCTATAAAGTCGGTAATATCATCATTGTCATGCCCTGAAAGTTTCGTGTTTCTAGGGCATGTATTAAGGAAGATATCACACTCCTTCGGACTGATGATCCAGAATAGACCGCCTTTCATAACCGTGTCGCTACACACATACAAACACCACATGTAGAAACTATTTTTGCCAACAAAACACTTTTCGGACACCCTGTATACATACAAACATAAACACATATTAATACAAATGTATTCGATTTGCGTGAAGTCCGACCTAATAAAGTTTATCTAAGTAATAATAGGAGTATTTGCCCATGACAAGACTTTTTGGACATCCTGTATACATTCACACTAACACCCACACGTTTAAATAGGAATATAGTCGATTTACTGAAAATCCGAATTAAGTAGGTTTATCTCGGTACTAGTAGAAGTATTTGCCCATACCAAGACTTTTCGGATACCCTGTATACATACATACAAAGATAAACACATATTAATACAAATATATTCGATTTGCGTAAAATCCGACCTAATAAAATTTATCTAAGTAATAATAGGAGTATTTGCCCATACCAAGACTTTTCGGACACCCTGTATACATTCAAAATAACACCCACACGTTTAAATAGGAATATATTCGATTTAGTTAAAATCCGAATTAAGTAGGTTTATCTCGGTACTACTAGAAGTATTTGCCCATACCACGACTTTTCGGACACCCTGTATACATACATACAAAGATAAACACATATTAATACAAATATATTCGATTTGCGTGAAATCCAACCTAATAAAGTTTATCTTAAGTAATAATAGGAGTATTTGCCCATACCAAGACTTTTTGGACACCCTGTATACATTCAAACTAACACCCACAAGTTTAAAGAGGAATATAGTCGATTTACTTAAAATCCGAATTAAGTAGGTTTATCTCGGTACTAGTAGAAGTATTTGCCCATACCAAGTCTTTTCGGACACCCTGTATACACACATACAAACATAAACACATATTAATACAAATATAATATTCGATTTGCATGAAATCCGCCCTAATAAATTTCATCTAAGTAATAATAGGAGTATTTGCCCATACCAAGACTTTTCGGACACCCTGTATACATTCAAACTAACACCCACACGTTTAAATAGGAATATAGTCGATTTACTTAAAATCCGAATTAAGTAGGTTTATCTCGGTACTACTAGAAGTATTTGCCCATACCAAGACTTTTCGGACACCCTGTATACATACACACAAAGATAAACACATATTAATACAAACATATTCGATTAGCGTGAAATCCGACATAATAAAGTTTATCTAAGTAATAATAGGAGTATTTGCCCATTCCAAGACTTTTTGGACACCCTGTATACATTCAAACTAACACCCTCACGTTTAAATAGGAATATAGTCGATTTACTTAAAATCCTAATTAGGTTTATCTCGGTACTAGTAGAAGTATTTGCCCATACCAAGTCTTTTCGGACACCCTGTATACACACACAAACATAAACACATATTAATACAAATATATTCGATTTGCGTGAAATCCGACCTAATATAGTTTATCTAAGTACTAATAGGAGTATTTGCCCATACCAAGATTTTTGGACACCCTGTATACATTCACACTAAGACCCACACGTTTAAATAGGAATATAGTCGTTTTACGTAAAATCCCACCTAATTAAATTTATCTTGGTACCTACTACTAGAAGTATTTGCCCATACTAAGACTTTTCGGACACCCTGTATACGTATATACAACACAAATAAAAACAAATATAGTTGATGTACTTAAAATATTAATTAGTTAAGTTTATCTTGGCACTAGTAGAAGTATTTGCCCATACTAAGACTTTTAGGACACCCTGTATACAAACATATAATTCCGTACACATAGAAATGCAAATATATACCTACGATTTGCTTTAAATCCGACAATTGAGTTACTATTTGTACAAAAGGCAAAGGTATTTGCCCATTCAAAGACCATATCAAGATTTTTGGACACCCTGTATACATTCACACTAAGACCCACACGTTTAAATAGGAATATAGTCGTTTTACGTAAAATTCCACCTAATTAAATTTATCTTGGTACCTACTAGCATACGTATTTGCCCTTACTAAGACTTTTCGGACACCCTGTATACGTATATACAACACAAATAAACACAAATTTAATCGGTTTGCCTGAAATTCGGTTTAATTACATTTATCCTGGACTACTATGAGTATTTGCTCCAACCAAGACTTTTTGGGCAGCCTGTATACAGACATATATGTAAATCAGTACACATATAAATGGAAATAAATACGATTTGCTTTAAATCCGAAAATTAAGTTTATATTTGTGCAAATAGCAAAGGTATTTGCCAATACAAACTTTTGTACTTTTCGGACACCCTGTAGACATATATACAATCACGCACATGCTGGAAGATATAAAATGTATTTTCGAATTGTTCTGGTTACTTTAAAACGATCCGAATCAATTCATTTCCCTAAAATTAAATTAAAATGATTTAATAATAATTAATATATTGCCCCAAAGGTATACGCGCTTATGCTTCGGAATAAATGCATATTTTTGGATATTATAACTTTATAACAAATATTTCGATGCCACTGAGCGCAATATTAGAATCTTCAATGATGTCTTGTAGCGTCATCGGAAAATCGATAAAATTTGCATTTAAAGCCAAATGTATCCAATGAAATGTCTTTCTACCGAAAGTATAAGGTCCCTAATTCCCTTGCCAGGTAAATTTCAAGCCGAAGTTGGTCCAGACTGCTTCCAATCTCCCAAGGAAAACTGGCATTTTTGCGACATTTAGACACATATTTTAATACATTTTTCCGTATAAAACTGATTTTGACATGCATTTGCATGGTCTGAGAAAAATTTAAAAAATTCGTATTTAATGCTTAAATCGTCCAATGAAATGTATTGTAAATAAAAATATAAACTCCGTTTTACCTTTGCCATGTATATTTCAAGCCGAAATCGGCCCAGGAAGCTTCCAATATCGCTACAAAAACTGTTATTTTCATGACATTTTGACAGGTCATATTTTTTTAATTTCGATGTAAAATTGTTTTTTCAAGGCACGGCTTTTATATATGCACTTTTTAAAATTTTTCCTGCACCGATGCAAAAAAAGGTATTTATTTATAACTTTAACGAAAAAATATGGAATTTTAATTAGTGTGGAGTGTTCTCAGATGATGTAGGAAGAAAATAAACCAAAAAAGAGCTGTTAAATAAGAGAAATAATACATAATAATGCCATTTAAAGATGAATTTTGATGGAAAAAAACAGAAAAAATGAGTTTTTACCCCCTAAATCAGGCCCTGGATCACCCATTCGGGATTCATTTTAAAGCCTGATTATATCCCCAAGGGATAGCGTTGAAAAAGTTGGAAGAAATTAGATAGGAAAAGATACAGAGTGTTTCGAATGTAGAGATGTCATGAAAAAAAATGGTCAAAAATGGAAATTTAATTATCAATTGCTCCTTTCCTATTAGGAATAAAAGAACTAAAAAATACGTTTGTAACGTATTTCGGCGAGCTCTTTCCGATAAGGCTCATGGGATTTCGATTTGGATCCATTTTGACCCCCCAAAAAATTCAAAACCGTCAAAAATTTGCATGAAATATCGTAATTTCCAGTTTTTCCCAAATTTTTCCAATTTCCAGTCGTTTTAGGTATAGGTAAATGTATTGCAAAAAGAAAGTATTTGAGATTCTTTAGTTTTATGTTCAAATACGTTTTTCTGTCCAATGTTCCGGTTTCGACTTATTCAGTGCCAAAGTGGGGTCTACAAAGGGCATTTTTCGACATAAAAAAATTCAAAAGAATTACTTCCCATTTTCCGAATATCGCCAATTTCAATAGGGTTCGGAACACCCCGGTCTTCTACAACCTCTGAAAATTTAAATCGATTTAGTTAAGTTTTGCGACCTGTAATCGATTTCAACGAAAATCGCTGAAATTTCGAATTTGACGTTTTATATCTCCGAAACGGAACACCCGGTATAACTGAATTTTCTACCGAAGCTAGTCGCACTATCCCTCTATTAACCCAAAAAATTTGGTTGCTGCCCCTCTAACCATTTTCGAGAAAAAAAATTGAAAAGGTGAAAATGTCGAAACGGACGACAACATACATACATACACACATTTTCTGACCAACGGCTCGGTATATAGACCGAGCCTGAAAGGCGGTCTATAACTAGTACGGATAGACCGCCTAATCGCCCCCCGAGGGGGCTCTATAAGGTCGGTAATATCATCATTGTCATGCACTGAAAGGGGGCTCCATAATGTCGATAATATCATCATTGTCATGCCCTGAAAGTTTCGTGTTTCTAGAGCATGTATTAAGGAAGATATCACACTCCTACGGACTGATGATGCCCTTCGTAACCGTATCGCTATATACATACAAACACATATTACATATAAATACAATATGTACGATTTCGCTGAAACCCTACTAAATTAAACTTGTCATCTTTCGATCGGCTTTGAACCATACATTAGATAACATCATCTTCCTGAAATGGTCGAGCTGGATGAAGATTGGTGGCGAGCCCTTCGGGCACGCCACTGATGTCTCTATGGAAAAAAATTGTGCATACATATTATGACCGTCGCTTCTTTCAATCTAAGAAGCCGTTCGCGAGTTGTAAGTTGTTAACTTTACCCCTAATCGTTGCTATGGCAATCATTAAAATTGAAAATTGCAAAAATATTTTTCAATGATTGACCGAATTCTACTTAGATGCGAAATTTCTACTCTGCAACTCAATAAATAACGGAGAAATCAAATTGATCGTCGTCATGACTACCAAAAATCGAAATTATTTTCAAATAAAAAAGTAGTTTACTTCCATCCCTTTCGATAGCCACCTCACTCGTTCCAATCGCAGAAGGCGTCCGCGAGTTATAAATTGTCAACTTTATCCTTAATCGTTGCTATGCCAACCATGGGAATCGATTTTTCCAGATATATTTTTGAATGAGTGACCGAATTCTTCCGAGATATCAGTTTTCAACTTTCCAACTCAATAAATAACGAAAATAGCAAATTGTTCATCGTCCCGGCAACGAAATGTCAAAATTATTTTCACATAAAAAAGTAGTGTACTTTCTAACATTTCGATCGTCACTTTACTGGTTTCAATCAGATAAGCCGTTCGCGAGTTAAAAATGATCAACTTTATGCTCAATCGTTGCTATGGTAATCATCGGAATCAAAATTTATAAAAATATTTTTGAATGATTGACCGAATTCTACCCAGATATCAAATTTCAACTCTAAAGCTCAATAAATAATGGAAATAGCAAACTGTTCGTCGTCATGGCAACGAAATGTCAAAATTATTTTCACATAAAAAAGTAGCTTACTTCGTTCCCTTTCGATTGCCACCTCACTCGTTTCAATCAGATCAGCCGTACGTGAGTTAGAAATTGTCAACTTTATGCTTAATCGTTGCTATAGAAACCATGCGAATCAAAATTTGCACATATAATTTTGAATGATTGACCGAATTCTTCCCATATATCAAATTTCAGCTCTCTAACTCAATAAATATCGGAAATAGAAAATTTTTCGTCGTCATGCCAACGAAATGTCGAAATTATTTTCAAATAAAATAGCTTACTTCCTCCCCTTTTCAATCGAATAATCCGTTCTCAATTAATAGCAAATCTAAGCAAAATTTAAATCAGACCCGTCATTGTGATTTACCCCGTATACTACCTCATGGAATAGCCTTTCTATGATGCTTCGCCGCGTCATCGAAAAATTGTTAAAATTGGTAATTAATGACTAATTCTTCAAATTATATGTTCCGAAATTCACACGGGAAGGTCTATAGAGGCATTGCCCAGTATTTTTCAAGTCCAAAACGGTTCAGAAACCCTAAAATCTCGCAAGGAAAACTGACATTTTTGCGACATTTCGACCCTTCATATTTTAATACATTTCTCCGTATAAACTGATTTTTAAATCCATTTGCAGTGTCTCAGAAAGATAAAAAAAATTGGTATTTAGTGCTTAAATCGCCCAATGAAATGCACCATAATTAAACATGCATTTGCATGGTCTGAGAAAAATTCGTATTTAATGCTTAAATCGTGCAATGAAATGTATTGTAACTAAAAATATAAAGTCCGTTTTACCTTTGGCATGTATATTTCAAGCCGAAATCGGTCCAGGAAGCTTCCAATATCGCTACCAAAACTGTTATTTTCATGACATTTTGACAGGTCATATTTTAATTTCGATGTAAAGAGGGTCAGTTTCATTTGTTTCTCCAAGGCACGGCTTTTATTATATGCACTTTTTAAAATTTTTCCTGCACCGATGCAAAAAAAGGTATTTATTTATAACTTTAACGAAAAAATATGGAATTTTAATTAGTGTGGAGTGTTCTCAGATGATGTAGGAAGAAAATAAACCAAAAAAGAACTGTTAAATAAGGGAAGTAATGCATAATAATGCCATTTAAAGATGAATTTTGATGGAAAGAAACAGAAAAAATGAGTTTTTACCCCCTAAATCAGGCCCTGGGTCACCCATTCGGGATTCATTTTAAAGCCTGATTATATCCCCAAGGGATAGCGTTGAAAAAGTTGGAAGAAATTAGATAGGAAAAGATACAGAGTGTTTCGAATGTAGAGATGTCATGAAAAAAAATGGGCAAAAATCGAAATTTAATTATCAATTGTTCCTTTCCTATTAGGACTAAAAGAACTAAAAAATACGTTTGTAACGTATTTCGGCGAGCTCTTTCCGATAAGGCTCATGAGATTTCGATTTGGATCCATTTTGACCCCCCAAAAAATTCTAAACCGTCAAAGATTTGCATGAAAATTCGTAATTTCCAGTTTTTCCCAAATTTTTCCAATTTCCAGTCATTTTAGGTATAGGTAAATGTATTGCAAAAAGAAAGTATTTGAGATTCTTTAGTTTTATGTTCAAATAAGTTTTTCTGTCCGATGTTCCGGTTTCGACTTATTCGGTGCCAAAGTGGGGTCTACAAAGGGCATTTTTCGACATAAAAAAATTCAAAAAAATTACTTCCCATTTTCCGAATACCGCCAGTTTCAATAGGGTTCGGAACCCCCCGGTCTTCTACAACCTCTGAAAATTTAAATCGATTTAATTCACTTTTGCGACCTGTAATCGATATCAACGGAAATCGCTGAAATTTCGACTTTGACGTTTAATAACTCCGAAACGGAACACCCTGTATAACTGAATTTTTTGCCGAAGCTAGCCGCACTATCCCTCTATTAACCCAGAAAATTTGGTTGCCGCCTCTATAACCATTTTCGAGAAAAAATTTGAAAAAGTGAAAATGTCGAAACGGACAACATACGCACGCACATACGCACACACATTTTCGGACCAAGGGCTCGGTATATAGACCGAGCCTGAAAGGCGATCTATAACTAGGGTGCATAGACCGCCTAATCGCCCCCGAGGGGGCTCTATAAGGTCGGTAATATCATCATTGTCATGCCCTGAAAATTTTGTGTTGCTAGGCCATATATTAAGGAAGATATCACACTCCTTCGGACTGATGATGGAGAATAGACCGCCCTTCGTAACCGTGTCGCTACACACATACAAACACCACACGTAGAAACTATTTTTGTCCGTTTCGACTTTTTACATTTTCAATTTTTTTTCTCGAAAACTGTTACTGCGGGAACGATAAAATTTTCTGGGTTAATAGAGGGATAGTGCTTCTAGCTTCGATAAAAAATTCGGTTATGCGGGGTGTAGAATTGCGGAGTTATTAAACGTTAAATTCGAAATTTCCGCGATTTCGTATGGGACACGAGGTCGGAAAACTTAATCAAATCGATTTAAATTTCCGGAGGTCGTAGAGGACCGGGGGCTTCCGAACCCTATTGAAATTGGCGATATTCGGAAAATGGGAAGTTACACTTTTGAATTTTTTTATGTCGAAAAATGCCATATGCAGACCCATCTTTGGTACCTAATAACTCGAGAACGAAACGTCGTACAGAAAAACGGTTTGACACGTCAAACTTTAGAATCTGAAATACTTTCTTTTTGCAATACATTTATCTATACCTAAAACGGCCGGAAAGTGGAAAAATTTGGGAAAAACCGAAAATTGCATTTTTTGATGAAAATTTGTGACGGTTTTTAATTTTTTTCGTAGTCAAAACGGATCCAAATCAAAATCCCATATACCTGGTCAGAAAGAGCTCCCCGAAATACGTAATTTTCGTATTTTTTGGTTTCTTCATTTTTTATAAGAAGGAAGGAATCGACGATTAAATTTCGATTTTTAAAGCTATTTTCCAGGACATCTCTACATTCGAATCAATGTGTCTCCTTCCTATCGAACTTTTTCAGACTTTTTCAACGCTATCCCGTGGGGATATAATCAGGCTTTAAGAAGACTCCCGAATGGGTGATCCAGGACCAGATTTGGGGGGTAAAAACTCATATTTTCTATATTTTTCCATCAAAACCCATCTTTAAACGGCGATATTCCATATTATTCCCTCATATTTAATAGTTATTTTTTGATTTTTTCCTGTATGCCTGTCACTTTGACACAAGGAACCATAAAATGTCAGTATTTTTGAATTTAAAAAAAAATTATTTTTTTGTGAAAATTTTCACAGGGGTAATGTATACCCATGAAATTTCCAATTCTGCCATTTAATCGCTCATATCTCGCGACTGGTTCGTTTTATGAAAACGATGTTCATTACCTAAAAGTTGCAGTTAAGTAAGGTCTATAATTTTCTCTTATTGATTTTCCTTCAAACGTCATAATTCCGGAAATATTTTAAAAAAACTGCTTATGAAAATTTCCAAGTTTAGATCCCTATATTTCCAAAAATATACGTCCAATCGAAAAATTGTCTATTATAAAAAAGTTAGACAATTTTATACTCTATCTGAGTAATTACATACATTTTTTACCAGAAACTTCAAATAACTGAGATAAAAATAAAAACATAAAGCAGTGTCAAATTTGTTTCGATTTTTGGCCGGATTTTGTGAAAAATTGAAAAATTAAAAATATAGTTAATTTTACCAATGTTTTGCCATTTTTTCGTTTAAGTGCTGTCACTTAGACATAGGGAACCATAAAATGTCACAACCCCCCCGTGATTTGACCTTGGTCCGTATGTTGTCCGTTTCGACTTTTCATATTTTCAATTTTTTTTTTCGAAAACTGTTACTGCGGGAACGATAAAATTTTCTGGGTTAATAGAGGGATAGTGCTTCTAGCTTCGATAAAAAATTCAGTTATACGGGGTGTCGCGTTTCGGAGTTATTAAACGTTAAATTCGAAATTTCCTCCATTTCGTATGGGACATAATATATATATATATATATATATATATATATATATATATATATATATATATATATATATATATATATATATATATATATATATATATAATCAAATGAAAATACAGCTGCTCATTCATCCACATCAGAAACCACAAACACACGGGTGGAATAATTCGTAAATGAGGCAGTGATTGATCAGAATAAAGTTAAAGAGGTTAAAAAACAGCTACTTTTTGACGAGCCAATAAAGGAACAGTTATCGGAAAGTTACCAAAAATTGCAAAGGAAAGAGAAGCACGTGTTTCTAAAAATTATTCATTGAAGAGTAATAAAGAAGTACCTATAGGTTAGAATCAAAATGTGTGAAGATATTTAAATACCGAAAACAGTCAGCAATCAAAAACAGCAATGAAGATACACTCTACGGAATAACTAAAACGATGAATTTTCGAACAAATAATGATATAAGAAAATAACAAAAAATTTACAGGAAGACAAGGCAACGAAATTTCAAAATTATTTTCACATAAAAAAGTAGCTTACTTCCTTGCCTTTCGATAGCCACCTCACTTGTTTCAATCAGATAAGCCGTGAGTGAGTTAAACATTGTCAACTTTATCCTTAGTCGTTGCTATAGAAACCATGCGAATCAAAATTTACACATATAATTTTTGAATGATTGTTGATAGAATTCTTCCCAGATATCAAATATCAGCTATCGAACTCAATACATTACGGAAATAGCAAATTGTTAGTCGTCACGGCAACGAAAAATCAAAATTACTTGCACATAAAAAAGTAGCTTACTTCCTTCCCTTTCGATTGCCACTTCAGTCGTTTCAATCAGATAAGCCGTGCGTGAGTTAGAAATTGTCAACTTTATCCTTAATCATTGCTATAGAAACCATGGGAATCGATTTTTACAGATATATTTTTGAATGATTGACCGAATTCTTCCCAGATATCAAATTTCAACTATCCAACTCAATACATTACGGAAATAGCAAATTATTCGTCGTCACGGCAACGGAAATTCAAAATTATTTTCACATAAAAAAGTAGCTTACTTCCGTCCCTTTCGATTGCCACTTCAGTCGTTACAATCAGATAAGCCGTGCGTGAGTTAGAAATTGTCCACTTTATCCTTAATCGTTGCTATAGAAACCATGGGAATCGATTTTTACAGACATATTTTTGAATGATTGACCGAATTCTTCCCAGATAACAAATTTCAACTATCCAACTCAATACTTTACGGAAATCGCAAATTATTCGTCGTCACGGCAACGGAAAATCAAAATTATTTTCACATAAAAAAGTAGCTTACTTCCTTCCCTTTCGATTGCCACTTCAGTCGTTTCAATCAGATAAGCCGTGCGTAAGTTAAAAATTGTCAACTTTATCCTTAATCGTTGCTATGCCAACCATGGGAATCGATTTTTACAGATATATTTTTGAATGAGTGCCCGAATTATTATCAGATATCAAATTTCAACTATCCAACTCAATACATTACGGAAATCGCAAATTATTCGTCGTCACGGCAACAGAAAATCAAAATTATTTTCACATAAAAAAGTAGCTTACTTCCTTCCCTTTCGATTGTCACTTCAGTCGTTTCAATCAGATAAGCCGTGCGTGAGTTAAAAATTGTCAACTTTATCCTTAATCGTTGCTATGCCAACCATGGGAATCGATTTTTACAGATATGTTTTTGAATGAGTGCCCGAATTATTCCCAGATATCAAATTTCAACTATCCAACTCAATACATTACGGAAATCGCAAATTATTCCTCGTCACGGCAATGGAAAACCAAAATTATTTTCACATAAAGAACTAGCTTACTTCCTTCCCTTTCGATTGCCACTTCAGTCGTTTCAATCAGATAAGCCGTGCGTGAGTTAGAAATTGTCAACTTTATCCTTAATCGTTGCTATAGAAACCATGGGAATCGATTTTTATAGATATATTTTTGAATGATTGACCGAATTCTTCCCAGATAACAAATTTCAACTATTCCCACTCAATACTTTACGGAAATCGCAAATTATTCGTCGTCACGGCAACGGAAAATCAAAATTATTTTCACATAAAAAAGTAGCTTACTTCCTCCCTTTCGACTGCCACTTCAGTCGTTTCAATCAGATAAGCCGTGCGTGAGTTAAAAATTGTCAACTTTATCCTTAATCGTTGCTATGCCAACCATGGGAATAGATTTTTACAGATATATTTTTGAATGAGTGCCCGAATTATTCCCAGACATCAAATTTCAACTATCCAACTCAATACATTACGGAGATAGCAAATTATTCGTCGTCACGGCAACGGAAAATCAAAATTATTTTCACATAAAAATGTAGCTTACTTCCTTCCCTTTCGATTGCCACTTCAGTCGTTTCAATCAGATAAGCCGTGCGTGAGTTAGAAATTGTTAACTTTATCATTAATTGTTGCTATAGAAACCACGCGAATCAAAATTTACACATATAATTTTAAATGATTGACCGAATTCTTTCCAGATATCAAATTTCAGCTCTCCAACTCAATAAATATCGGAAATCGCAAATTATTCGTCGTCACGGCAACGAAATATTAAAATTATTTTCACATAAAAAAGGAGCTTACTCCATTCCCTTTCGATTGCCACCTCACTCGTTTCAATCAGATAAGCCGTTCGCGAGTTAAAAATGATCAACTTTATACTCAATCGTTGCTATGGTAATCATCAGAATCAAAATTTATAAAAAATATTTTTGAATGATTGACCGAATTCTGCCCATATATCAACTTTCAACTGTCCAACTCAAAAATTAACGAAAATAGCTAGTTGTTCGTCGTCATGCCAACGATATGTCGAAATTATTTTGAAATGAGGAAATTGCTTAATTCCTTCCCTTTCGATTGCCACCTCACTCGATTTAATCAGATAAGCCGTTCTCAAATAATAACAAACCTAAGCAAATTTTAAATCAGACCATTCATTGTGATTTACCCCGTACACTAACTAATGGGATAAAACCATTCTATGATGCCTTGCAGCGTCACCTATATATTGTTAAAAATGGTACTGAATGCCCAATTTTTCAAGTTATATGTTCCGTAATCCACACGGGAAGGTCTATAGACGCGTTGCCCGGTACTTTTCAAGCCCAAAATGGTCCAGAAACCCTAAAATTCTCGCAAGAAAAACTGGCATTTAGGCGACATTTAGACCCTTCATATTATAATACATTTCTCCGTATAAACTGATTTTTAAACCCATTTGCAGGGTCTCAGAAAGATAAAAAAAATTGGTATTTAGTGCTTAAATCGTCCAATGAAATGCACCATAATTAAAAATATAAAGTCCATTCTGTCTTTTCCATGTATATTCCAAGCCGAAATGGGCCCAGGATCTTTCCAAAATCACTAAAAATATTGACATTTTTGCATAATTCTGACAGGTCATATTTTTTAATTTCGACGTAAAGATAGGCTGCTTCAACTGATTTTCCAAGGCAGACTATTAATATATGCATTTTTTAAAATTTTTCCTGCACCGATGCTAAAAGAGCTTTTTATTTATAACTTTAACGAAAAAATATGTAATTTTAATTAGTGTGGAGTGTTCTCAAATGATGTAGGAAGAAAATAAACCAAAAAAGAGCTGTTAAATAAGAGAAATAATACATAATAATGCCATTTAAAGATGAATTTTGATGGAAAAAAAACAGAAAAAATGAGTTTTTACCCCCTAAATCAGGCCCTGGATCACCCATTCGGGATTCATTTTAAAGCCTGATTATATCCCCAAGGGATAGCGTTGAAAAAGTTGGAAGAAATTAGATAGGAAAAGATACAGAGTGATTCAAATGTAGAGATGTCATGGAAAAAAATCGTAAAAAATCTAAATTTAATTATCGATTGCTCCTTTCCTATTAAGAATGAAGGGACCAAAAAATACGTTTATAACGTAGTTCGGCGAGGTCTTTCCGATAAGGTACATGGGATTTCGATTTGAATCCATTTTGACCCCCAACAAAAATGAAAACCGTCAAAAATTTGCATAAAGAATCGTAATTTCCAGTTTTTCCCAAATTTATCCAATTTCCAGTCGTTTTAGGTATAGGTAAATGTATTGCAAAAAGAAAGTATTTGGGATTCTTTAGTTTTATGTTCAAATCCGTTTTTCTGTCCGACGTTCCGGCGACCGAGTTATTTGGTGCCAAAGAGGGGTCTGCAAACTGCATTTTTCGACCTAAAAAAATTCAAAAGAATTACTTCCCATTTTCTGAATACCGCCAATTTCAATAGGGTTCGGAAGACCCCGGTCCTCTACAACCTCTGAAAATATAAATCGATTTAATTAACTTTTGCGACCTGTAATCGATATCATACGAAATCGCGGAAATTTCGACTTTGACGTTTAATAACTACGAAACCATACGCCCTGCATAACTGATTTTTTTACCGAAGCTAGATACACTATCCCTCTATTAACCCAGAAAATTTGAACGTTCCACTAGCCACCATCTCGGAGAAAAAAAATGGAGATTGTCGAAAAACAGAATTGGACAACACACGAACATTTTCCTGAGCGGCAAGTCGGTATATAGACCGGCCTGAAAGGCGGTCTCTAACTAGGGTGCATCGACCGCCTAATCGCCCCCCGAGGGGGCTCTATAAGGTCGGTAATATCATCATTGTCATGCCCTGAAAATTTCGTGTTGCAAGGCCATATATTAAGGAAGATATCACACTCCTTCGGACTGATGATGGAGAATAGACCGCCCTTCGTAACCGTATCGCTACAAACATAAAAACGCCTACACGTAGAAACTATTTTTGCCAACGAAAAACTTTTCGGACACCCTGTATACATACATACAAACATAAACACATATTAATACAAATGTATTCGATTTGCGTGAAATCCGACCTAATAAAGTTTATCTAAGTAATAATAGGACTCCCATACCAAGACTTTTCGGACACCCTGTATACATTCAAACTAACACCCACACGTTTAAATAGGAATATAGTCGATTTACTTCAAATCCTAATTAATTAGGTTTATTTCGGTACTATTAGAAGTATTTGCCCATACCAAGACTTTTCGAACACCCTGTATACGTATATACAACACATATAAAAACAAATATAATCGATTTTGCATGAAATCCGGTTTAATTACATTTATCCTGGTATTACTAGGAGTATTTGCTCCTACAATGACTTTTTGGACAGCTTGTATACAGACATATGCCTCCGTACACATAGAAATGCAAATGTATACGATTTGCTTTAAATCCGACAATTAAGTTTATATTTGTACAAATAGCAAAGGTATTTGTCCATACAAAGACTTTTCGGACACCCTGTACTATACATACACAAACACAACAAACACGACACATAGTACACAACTATCCAAATCAATACATTACGGAAATAGCAAATTATTCGTCGTCACGGCAGCGGAAAATCAAAATTATTTGCACATAAAAAAGTAGCTTACTTCCTTCCCTTTCGATTGCCACTTCAGTCGTTTCAATCAGATAAGCCGTGCGTGAGTTAGAAATTGTCAACTTTATCCTTAATCGTTGCTATAGAAACCATGGGAATCGATTTTTACAGATATATTTTTGAATGATTGACCGAATTCTTCCCAGATATCAAATTTCAACTATCCAACTCAATACATTACGGAAATAGCAAATTATTCGTCGTCACGGCAACGGAAAATCGAAATTATTTTCGCATAAAAAAGTAGCTTACTTCCGTCCCTTTCGATTGCCACTTCAGTCGTTTCAATCAGATAAGCCGTGCGTGAGTTAGAAATTGTCAACTTTATCCTTAATCGTTGCTATAGAAACCGTGGGAATCGATTTTTACACATATATTTTTGAATGATTGACCGAATTCTTCCCAGATAACAAATTTCAACTATCCAACTCAATACTTTACGGAAATCGCAAATTATTCGTCGTCACGGCAACGGAAAATCAAAATTATTTTCACAAAAAAAAGTAGCTAACTTCCTTCCCTTTCGATTGCCACTTCAGTCGTTTCAATCAGATAAGCCGTGCGTGAGTTAAAAATTGTCAACTTTATCCTTAATCGTTGCTATGCCAACCATGGGATTCGATTTTTACAGATATATTTTTGAATGAGTGCCCGAATTATTATCAGATATCAAATTTCAACTATCCAACTCAATACATTACGGAAATCGCAAATTATTCGTCGTCACGGCAACGGAAAATCAAAATTATTTTCACATAAAAAAGTAGCTTACTTCCTTCCCTTTCGATTGCCACTTCAGTCGTTTCAATCAGATAAGCCGTGCGTGAGTTAAAAATTGTCAACTTTATCCTTAATCGTTGCTATGCCAACCATGGGAATCGATTTTTACAGATATATTTTTGAATGAGTGCCCGAATTATTCCCAGATATCTAATTTCAACTATCCAACTCAATACATTACGGAAATCGCAAATTATTCGTCGTCACGGCAACGGAAAATCAAAATTATTTTCACATAAAAAAGTAGCTTACTTCCTTCCCTTTCGATTGCCACTTCAGTCGTTTCAATCAGATAAGCCGTGCGTGAGTTAGAAATCGTCAACTTTATCCTTAATCGTTGCTATGCCAACCATGGGAATCGATTTTTACAGATACATTTTTGAATGAGTGCCCGAATTCTTCCAGGACATCAAATTTCAACGATCCAACTCAATACATTACGGAATAAGCAAATTATTCGTCGTCACGGCAACCGAAAATCTAAATTATTTTCACATAACAAAGTAGCTTACTCCCTTCCGTTTCGATTGCCACCTCACTCGTTTCAATCAGATAAGCCGTGCGTGAGTTAGAAATTGTCAACTTTATCATTAATTGTTGCTATAGAAACCACGCGAATCAAAATTTACACATATAATTTTAAATGATTGACCGAATTCTTCCCATATATCAAATTTCCAATCTCCAACTCAATAAATACCGGGAATAGCAAATTGTTCGTCGTCACGGCAACGAAATGTCAAAATTATTTTCACATAAAAAAGTAGCTTACTTCCTGGCCAATCGATTGCCACCTCACTCGTTTCAATCAGATCAGCCGTGCGTGAGTTAGAAATTGGCAACTTTATCCTTAATCGTTGCTATAGAAACCACGCGAATCAAAATTTTACATATAGAATTTTGAATAATTGACCGAATTCTTCCCATATATCAACTTTCAACTGTCCAACTCAAAAATTAACGAAAATAGCTAGTTGTTCGTCGTCATGCCAACGAAATGTCGAAATTATTTTGAAATAAGAAAATTGCTTAATTCCTTCCCTTTCGATTGCCACCTCACTCGATTTAATCAGATAAGCCGTTCTCAAATAATAACAAACCTAAGCAAATTTTAAATCAGACCAGTCATTGTGATTTACCCCGTACACTAACTAATGAAATAAAACCATTCTATGCAGCTTTGCACCGTCATCGAAAAATAGTTAAAAATGGTTCTGAATGCCCAATTCTTCAAGTTATATGTTCCGTAATCCACACCAGAAGGTCTGTAGAGGCGTTGCCCGGTATTTTTCAAGCCCAAAACGGTCCAGAAGCCCTAAAATCTCATAAGAAAAACTGGCATTTTTTCGACCCTTCATATTATAATACATTTCTCCGTATAAACTGATTTTTAAATCCATTTGCAGGGTCTCAGAAAGATAAAAAAAATTGGTATTTAGTGCTTAAATCGCCCAATGAGATGCACCATAATTAAAAATATAAAGTCCATTCTGTCTTTTCCATGTATATTCCAAGCCGAAATGGGCCCAGGATCTTTCCAAAATCACTAAAAATATTGACATTTTTGCATAATTCTGACAGGTCATATTTTTTAATTTCGACGTAAAGATAGGCAGCTTCAACTGATTTTCCAAGGCAGACTATTAATATATGCATTTTTTAAAAATTTTCCTGCACCGATTCTAAAAGAGCTTTTTATTTATAACTTTAACGAAAAAATATGTAATTTTAATTAGTGTGGAGTGTTCTCAGATGATGTAGGAAGAAAATAAACCAAAAAAGAGCTGTTAAATAAGAGAAATAATACATAATAATGCCATTTAAAGATGAATTTTGATGGAAAAAAACAGAAAAAATGAGTTTTTACCCCCTAAATCAGGCCCTGGATCACCCATTCGGGATTCATTTTAAAGCCTGATTATATCCCCAGGGGATAGCGTTGAAAAAGTTGGACGAAATTAGATAGGAAAAGATACAGAGTGTTTCGAATGTAGAGATGTCATGAAAAAAAATCGTAAAAAATCTAAATTTAATTATCCATTGCTCCTTTCCCATTAAGAATGAAGGAACCAAAAAATACGTTTATAACGTAGTTCGGCGGAGTCTTTCCGATAAGGTACATGGGATTTCGATTTGAGTCCATTTTGACCCCCCAAAAATTCAAAACCTTCAAAGATTTGCATGAAAATTCGTAATTTCCAGTTTTTCCCAAATTTTTCCATTTTCCAGTCGTTTTAGGTATAGGTAAATGTATTGCAAAAAGAAAGTATTTGAGATTCTTTAGTTTTATGTTCAAATACGTTTTTCTGTCCGATGTTCTGGCTTCGACTTATTAAGCTCCAAAAATGGGTCTGCAAACTGCATTTTTCGACATAAAAAAATTCAAAAGTATGACTTCCCATTTTCCGAATACCGCCAGTTTCAATAGGGTTCTGAAGCTCCCGATCCGAAAATTTAAATCGATTTAATTAAGTTTTGCGACCTGTAATCGATTTCATACGATATCGCGGAAATTTCGACTTTGGCGTTTAATAACTCCGAAACGGAACACCCTGTGTAACTGAATTTTTTACTGAAGCTAGATGCACTATCCCTCCATTAACCCAGAAAATTTGAACGTTCAACTTGCAACCATCTCGGAGAAAAAAAATGGAGATTGTCGAAAAACACGAATAATCAACCGACGAACATTTTCCTCGAGGACGGGGCGGTATAGAGACCTGAAAGGCGGTCTCTAATGAATAACTGCAGATGTGAAGCAAGGCAGGAAAAAAGAGAAGATGCAAGAAATGATAGTGACTTGCAAGTTTTATTGTGCGTGGAAGAGAATCATGGGAAGATCAGCACAAGGAAACTTGAGGATGACATAGGATTAGATCTTACCACAGCGTTACGAGCTTCGAAATGACATGGATATTATTCATACAAATATGAATATGTTTTGATATGATGGAAAGAGCAAACATGGATAGGAAATTTTTAAAAAACTTTTGTTTCACTGACGAATGCACATTTACCTTAAACAATGAACCCAATGTCCAAATTATCGATATTGGAGCAAAGTAAACCAACACAGGTTTGTCGAAACAAGGACGCAATATCCACAGAAAGAACATATTTGGGCAGGGATTTTCGGACAAAATATTATCGGGCCATTATTTCTTACACGAAATTTAAATGCAGAATGTTATTTGGAACTACTCGAAGATCATATTTTATCTACTTTACATGATGCCGCCAGAGAAAATCAGGAAGTTTGGTACCAAATGCCCGGCACATAGTACCCTGGCTGTCCGGGAATATTTAAACCATGCTTTTAATGAAAATGTTATTGGCCTAAATCATACAGTAAATTGGTCAGCCAGGTCTCCTGATCTTTCGCCAAATGATTTCTTTCTCTGGGGCCATTTAAAAAAACAGGATATACAAGGATAAAAAATTCGCAAATCTAGATGAGTCAAAAACTGCTATTTCTGCGGAATGCAATAGAATTTCAATTAACCAACTAGCGAATGTAATAAGAGAATTTTATGATCGCCTCGGTTATTGTCTAGCAGTCAATGGAGGAATATTTGAACATCTTAAATCCTAAAGTTGTAACAATTTAATAGTACCTATTAATTAGTAAGTTATTGAAGCATGTACAATGTCATAATTAACACTGTAGTTGGATACTTTAGTTTAGTTTATTTCAGATTAATTTGTATTCATGAATACACGTTTAATATTTCCGATGTACGAGTTTTTATAACAATAAAGCGCACATTTCAAAATGACAACTTCATTTGACAGTCATCATTTACCTTGACTGGTGCTCGCAAATACGGGGCCATAAAAAAGGAGAAATATTTAAAAAGAAATCGGCGATAACTCGTAAACGGGCTCATCAAAAATATCTAAAGTTATTCTTTTGAATGTGGGTTTTAGTGCTCTTTAATAAACTTAAATAGAATTTTTCCCCAAAATAATTAGGGAAGCCAATAAATTGACCCCATTTAAAATACATGGGATTTCCTATGTCCCGCTCGACGATGCAACACCCGGTATAAAGACCTTAAATCACTTTCGATGCCGGACACAAAAGCTTCAGCTGCATCAGGATCCCGATATGGCACAAATTTTGATATATTATCGTCAACAGAGCATTTTATTAAATAAGCAAAAAAGTATGGCTCATATTTATAAGTTTGAGTAGTATATGAATTTTGCGGGTTCGGTTCGACACTACTTACAGGCTTCAATACAGATTCAGAGTCTGCATATACTACACGCATTTATTTTGTTTCTCCATATTTTCAAACTTTAGAATATTTTCCTGCTCGCTCTCACCAAATTTATCAATTTTTAAATGAACTTGAGGAGTCAATGAGTATACGTGAGTACAGTCAAATTTCTGATGTTCTGCTAATACCGTTGGTGATTTAAAATATGACAGGCAACCATCACAAAAATATAATTTACTGAGACTAAATGGGCTAAATCTTTAATTCAGTAGTAATGACTTTTACTGCAGCTAGGAATACAATTGTGAGTATCACTTATATTACAATCCTTCGTTATTAACAACAAATGTACATGCTTTTTGCGTTTTCTTACAGTATAGTAAAATGGACCGACGACTTCATAATTTAATTTATTATTTTCAAAAGTTGACTCTAATCTATACACACTGACTGCAATAGTATTCATTTCTTCAAAGTTGTTTATATCGCATAACTTAACTGGAAACTCTCCACCTGTTAAATTAAGTACACTTGAATAATAAGTCTATGATCCAAGCTGTGACTGCATTGAGCTGACAGGAAACAAAGCTGATACAATGGCCCAGGTAAAGCAACATTCATCTTGGTTGATGACATTCACTACCGCTTTTTTTGATTCTATACTTTTAGGTAACTTGATGTATGATGAACCCCCAATCGCCTTATACTGATTAATATTCACATCCAAGTATAATATTATATAAAAATATTATTAATTTTCAGTGCATTTTTATTTTTTCGATTTGTTAACAACCTGAATCTTCCTCCTGGAAATCACTTGATTGCACCTTCATCGCTTCCACAAGAACATCATAAATAGCATCCAAATCGCTGCCTAAACATACAACCACATTTGCTGTATTAAATGACTTTTCACTATATACGTCCTGTGATGGTAGTAGGTATTTTCCAACAACGACCATGTTGATTTTTAAGGTTTTATGTGTCTTTATTTTATCACTTATTAAATTTAACACTTTTTGTCTTATTTCATCAAAAAACAAGGAGTAGTCAATGTGTTCACCAGTACTGGAAATGCGGCAGGTCACGATTCTACTTTTAAAACCACATTCCACAATTTGAATGCACTCAGACATCGGCAGACAAGAATTATTCATATGCTGCAATGTTCTCTGATGTGCAGACATCTGACTTGGGGGTACTTAAGATTACATGGTCCACAAGTCATCATATTTTATGTTGATGTTGAAATATCCAATCTACGGCGCTTGCCACCATTTCCAACACTATTGAATCTTGTCGCACAAGATTCTTTTTTATGTCGTATCATATTATAACTACGATTAAATGTTTTATCACAATTTTCACACACATAATTCATGTTGCTTTCGAACTTGCACGCCTTACTCATAGTCTAGGATCCGAAGTAAGCTCGTCCTTCACCCATCTGCTTACCGGATAAAAAGTATTTTTTATCAAACATAATAATGTGTTAACAAACATATCGCGAATGGGTTGCCTAATGAAATATGGTCATGGCTATCCTCAGCTAAAAATACTGTAATTCATTTTTTTTTTAATATTTCATTCAACCAAACGAACTTAATACTAATCGAAAGTATAAAGCATAAGGAACATGCAAAAGTTAGGTTGCCTACTTTTTTTCGGTCCCTATTACCGGTTGCCAGGTATAAACAGGTGAGTCGATACTAGTAATTTGTACTCATCTGCTTTCTCATTCAAACTTATATTAAAATAAAGATAATTTTATTGCGAACACGGTGGTCTAAGGTTGCCTGCGAAAAATCGGTCATGAATCACGGTTGCCAGGCTTTGAAATTTAAAAATTGGAGCAAGCGATGCGCGACAGGGAAGCATTGCGCGTACTATTCGTTGCGATAGAGGAGGGCACAGCATAGTAGCGATGGGTCGTTCGCGAACGAGTCGTTCAATTCAAACGACTCTTTTCAAAGAGTCGCGAATGAGCCGCTCCCATCAACTGAACGATACGTTCACCGCTCGTTAAAATATTTGGCTCGCTGTCGTCCGTTCGTAGAAATTCCACTCCGCGCTTTCGCGAGTTTCAGACAGCTCGGAGAGCGCCAGCCGCGAGATCGCGAGCCGGGAGCGGCTCAGTCAGTCGGAGTTCGGAGTCGTATAATAGAACGAGAGTGGTGGAGCATCTAGCGGCCTATAATAATACATTACCCAGTTTGTACGTCTTTCGTATTACTATTATTTTACGATTAATTACTTTGCCGGAATACTGCAACAACGTTTTTTAACAGCGTATACTGCGGGTAGTTTATAACTTTGAAATCCATATTACATAATCATTATCTAATCGACAATAAAACCATTTGCTTTTATTTTGAACATTTAACAAATAAAAATTTTAATCATTCCAATATTTTAATTAATTTTATTTAATTTATTTATGTTATGTATATTATTTTTCGTTGAAGCCTTCACACCACAATCAGGCAGCGGGCCGTGGGCAGTCGTAAATGTGTAATTCACATCCGCGTTTTATGCTCTCTTTTATAGACATGAACAAGTGCAGGTGTCACGTTAAAGTAATTCGCAACTCAGCAGCCCTCGTTCAATCGAACGACTCCTTGCGAACGACTCTTCCAAGTGAGCTGAACGAGTGAGCGGGCTCTCTTGAAAATGAATGAATGACCCATCGCTACAGCATAGCAGCTGCGCCTGAAGCGACTTTCGGATGAAAGAGAGTGCGCATGCATATATTTTTATTGTTTTATAATAAACTTTTTTTACTTGACACTAATGTGTTCATCATTTTACATACATTTTACATACCCTAATTTTGTTCATATAAAAAATACAAATTTCATTTTTGGGTTGAAGCTTTAGTTGACAAAAACACATTTTTTGCCATAAAAAAACAATTGAATATCGATTGTGGTTCCTCCGGAGGTGAGTTTAAGTTTTTTATTTTAAATGGCAACCTACCAATTTTTGTATACCATTAGATAGCTCTTTAAATTCCCTTTTCGGTGATGTATCATAAGTGGTAGTTTGCTCTCAAAATGGCGACACGGGAGGAATTTTTCTCAGTTTGATTAGGTCGCCATTTGGAAGTTCCTGGTTGTTATTTTCATAAAATATCTCTGTAGTTTAGTGAAGAAGATTGTTTAACTTTTATTTTTTAACATCATTTTGTAAAACTCTTTTTAAATAATTTGTTTATGCAAATTTATGTTTTACTAATATTGCCCATTTTTAAAGCAAATTTTCACCAAGACATTAAATAGAAAGTACCAAAAGTAAAATAGCCGTCGTATAGTACATTTTATTAATTACCTAAAATTATCAAAAAGACACATTTTACCGGTTTTCTTCCAAAAAATATCAAATAAGACAAAGTACGTTAAGAATAACATTATTTATTACACATAAAATCAGATTTATGCATTTACCAAAGTGGGCTGTTTTTTAACGCCAACTTAGGTACATGCATAGCCGATTTTATGTTAAATAAATGTTCTTTTTAACGTACTTTGTCTTGTTTCTTTGATTTCTTTTTTAGAAAAAAACCGTTAAAATGTGTGTTTTTGATATAATTTTAGGTAATTAGTAACATGTACTACGCGACGGCTATTTCACTTTTAGTACTTTCTATTTAATGTCTTGGTCAAAATTTGCTTTTGAAAATGGTCCATATTCATAAAACATTTTGCATATACAAATTATTTAAAAAGGGTTTTACAAAATCATGTTCAAAAATAAAAGTTAAACAATTTTCTTCACTAAACTACAGAGTTATTTTATGAAAATAACAACCAGGGACTTCAAAATGGCGACCTACTCAAACTGAGAAAAATGCCTCCAGTGTCGCCATTTTGAGAGCAAACTACCACATATGATATATCAACGAAAAGGGAATTTAAAGAGCTATCTAATGGTATAAAAAATTGGTAGGTTGCCATTTAAAATAAAAAAACTTGAACTCACCTCCGGAGAAACCACAATCGATATTCAATTGTTTTTTTTATGGCAGAAAATGTGTTTTTGTCAACTAAAGCTTCAACCCAAAAATGAAATTTGTATTTTTAATATGAACAAAATTAGGGTATATTAAATATATGTAAAATGATGAACACATTAGGGTCATGTAAAAAAAGTTTATTATAAAACAATAGAAATACATGCATGCGCACTCTCTTTCATCCGAAAATCGCGTCACGCGCAGCTGCTTTGCTGTGTACTCTATCGCACCTAATAGTCAGCGCAATGCTTCCCTGTCGCGCATCGCTTGCTCCAATTTTTAAATTTCAAAGCCTGGCAACCGTGATTCATGACCGATTTTTCGCAGGCCGCCTTATACCACCGTGTTCGCAATAAAATTATTCTTATTTTAATATGTTTCAATGAGAAAGCAGATGAGTACAAATTACTAGTATCGACTCACCTGTTTATACCTGGCAACCCGGTAATAGGGACCGAAAAAAAGTAGGCAACCTAACTTTTGCATGTTCCTTATGCTTTATACTTTCGATTAGTATTAAGTTCGTTTGGTAAGCAAGTGAATGAAATATTAAAAAAAAATGAATTACAGTATTTTTAACTAATGATAGCCATGACCATATTTCATTAGGCAACCCATTCGCGATATATTTGTTAACATATTAGGTTTGATAAAAATACATTTTATCAGGTAAGCAGATCGGCGAAGGACGAGCTTACTTCGGATCCTGTACTATCAACAATGATAATGCATACTCCCCCCAACCACCTATATAGGCACCATTCAAGGATACATGACTTAAGTCCTTGAAGTCACACCTGCCAAGCTCACACAGCCGCTCGCGTTCAAGGCCAAGTTCTTGTTCAAGGTCAAACATGACGTCACAAAAGAACACCTGCACAACAAGCGTCGTACACCTGATTATCAGCAAGCAAAAAAAATTGCTCGCGTTCAAGGCCAAGTTTTTGTTCAAAGCCAAATATGACTTCACAAAAGAACACCTGCCCTCTTTTGGTCTCAGGGTCAAGGTCATATGACGTCATAGTGGAGGGGGAGACTCAGAATGAAAGTTTCTACTCTACTCCGGCTGTTCATCCTTTCTCAATTTCAGTATCAAGATTTTCCGCTTTATTAATAATTTCTCCCCCAAATATCAAAATATTTAAATTCACTCTGTTACATTGTATCAAAAATTTCTTGAATAGTCGGAATCGACAAATTCCAGCAGATAGTAACAACAATTACTACGAACCGTTGCATAGCACAATGACTCCGCATAACCGATTATAAGGTTACGAACACTCAATATTTCAACAAGCCTGCGGGCCTCGTTTTGCTACAAATTTTCTTGCTCTGTAAATTACACTTACTGGCTATGTATCGTAATGTACTATTAAAGATTACATGACTTTTCACTAGCAATAGCTGGCTCCGCTACTCGTCTGGGAGGGTTTAGTAACAAATTTATTAGCTAGTTTGATCTGACATTCAGAACAGTTTCTGTCTGTTTTAATGCTGATTTTAGAAACGTTTCATATCTGAAGCGCGTAAATTTTTGGCATATCAGTCGTTATAACCTACAGTTTTTCGTTCTGGTCTGTCAACAAGGACATTATATATTTACCGAGGGTAAGGTCACGTGATCTATTAAAACGCTTTAAAAACCCTCGTCATCTACACAAAAAGTTTAGTAACATCTTTAAAAATTAAGAGAAATCATTTTTGTATTTTTTGAATAATAAAACTTTTAAAACTGTCAAAATTCTTGGAAATATTGGAACTATGAAACTTACAGCGGCTATTTTTGTTTTAATTTTTTAATTATTTTATTACTATTGAATCATTATCTGTCTGTGCTCGAAACGCTTTCGATTGTGGATAAATAAAATAAAAGCTATATTAAAAATGTGTGCTACCTTTTTGCAGTGTATCCATCTATCTGGAATTTCTTGTAGTTGTACAATTACTTCCTCGGGAAATTCGACATTGTATTCCTTTAATAAGTCCATAATTTGCTTCAATGGATCAAATAAATTGTCTGTTTCCACTTGCCGTTCTTTTACTTTAAATAAATATCCCATGACTTTTAATAAGCCGTCATAATTATCTTCTGTTAAAGGAACTTGCATCGCCGCAACGGCTTCTTTTATAAAGTTTTCTAGATTATCTAGACTGTTAATTACTCTATTATAAAGATGCTGCTTAAATAGGTTTCCCCATTTGCAAACTGTATTTAAAATCGCTTGTCGTAATGGTTTTACATCAACACGGAGCCAAGGAACAAGTATCTTTTCTGACGGTAATTTCTCCACCTAAAATTTTTTTAAAATTTAGCCTTTTTTATCACATGAAAAATATAATATAACTAGGGTATCTATGATTGTCCCCTTACAGCAACAGTAAGATATCTAAAACAAAAAAGACAAAATATTCGTCTCCGCATTTTCGGTAGTAAAATATTGGGACATACTATGTACAGGGTGGCGCTTTTTTGACGGTCATACGAGGTTTTGGCGAAACTATTGGCGATTCAAATTAAGAGAGTCAGCGTTGTCACCTCCTCGATCAGCTGATTTGTAACGGCCAAACATGGCAATCTAGATCAAAAATTACAGGAACCTGTGCGGTAATTCGGACTTCTGATGATTGTCAAACTAAAGCTAACCTTACTTTTAGGTTACTGACAACTGTGCGGTTTTTACTCGTAGTTCGTGATTATTAGTATTTATTAGTGAAAATCCTATTGTTTTTTAAAAGTTCTGTGAGTTTCGACATTGTAGCTACATGTTTTAGCCCTTTTGACTCTTTTTAAATTTCTTGCCTTTAGGACTGTGATTGAAGGGAAAAACTTTTAAACGCCAAACACATAAATAGGTACATGGGATTTTAGAAAAAAACGGTAAGTAATTCTATATAAAGAAATATTAATACTAGTCATAACATAAAGCGGAATTTAAAATGAGTTTTGTTTACAGTCATTACACAGATTTGTACATTATGCAAGGCAAGATGATCTTTGAGTAGTTTACTCTTGGGAATATCAGGAAACAAAAAATTGTTAACTAAAATCAGTATATTTATAATCAAGGGATTATAAACTTAAAAGTTAAAAATTTTCAATTATACAAAACTAATAACATTTAACAAAAAGTTGACTCGAGGGACGATTACGTTATATTTACATCTAATGTCTGTAAAGTAAATAATAACCTTTATTTAAGTACTTACTTTTCTATCAGAAGTCTCTATCTTAAAATAGATCATGGAATGACTTTTAAATCAATTATCTTAGGAAATTCATAGGTAGTATTATTTGAAACATTTAGGCTTGCCAACATTTTGTAGGAATAACGATGAGAAACCTAAAGCATTTGGGCTTGCTAGTAACATACTTTGTAGGGACAAAATATCAATGTGTTAATGACATATTTTCACATTTTTTCCATGTTATTCAAGTACCCACTGATACACATTTTGTAACTTTTGAAATTTTTGTTTTAGGTTCGTTCATTAAAATTACTTATGTGTGTATGTCTTCAAACATCTCTCAACTCAACCTCATGAAATTACTGGCTTTTCAAATTTCCCAGGATCAACTAGAAGTTAGCAATATGAGAAGTTCCTGTAAGGCTGGCTTAGGGTAAAATGCAAGCATATAGCAGCAATTATGTTACATTGCATTACGTTGATAAATGATATCAATTATTATTAATCATTTTAGTTTTTGTTCCTGTGCTTTCTTTATCTGTTTATGGACATGAAAGAGGTATTTTCAACTGATGTTCAGTATATGGAATAAGAAGAAAGGGATCTTCACTTTCCAGTTATGCACCATGGTCAAAATCAGAGTTTGAATGTATAAGGTAACATTTTTACTATTTATTAGAATAGAAAAACACTTTACTTAAAGTTATATTGTACTTTATAGTTTTTACTCAGGTGGTCAAATTTTCATTTTCTTTTTATTAAAAGTTACTACTTATGGATCGTCATAAAAAAGCGTTCATATTCCACACAGGTTGTGATAAAAGTACTTCGATAAGAAATTTCCAAAAAAATTATATTTAGCAAAATTTATTTTGTTTACTGTAGATATGCAAGGTGCATGTAACCCTAATTTAAGAAAAAATGCACCTAAATAAAATTTTGAAAATAGTTAATCAGAAAATTTAACCAAATGATTTTTTTTTGGTTTAAATCTCCGTTCAATATATTGTATTAATTAAATGGCATTAGGGGAAAGGTAAATTAACTAGTTTTAACAAATGTATCATTAAAACTAGAAATTAAAAAAGTTAACATTGCTTTTAGTAGGTATTTTTTGAAAGACTTTTATACTAACACCAGTCCAGGGGTCTGAAAAGTGGATGTGACTAAGACTTTTGTGACTAGAAAAAAAGTAAATCAAAAATCCATTGCGGATGTATGAAATATTCTTATTTTTTCATATAAGATGGCAGAGCTGAAGCCTTGCATAAGCGAGAGGTGCTCCTAGGCCAACACCATAATCGCCGCAAATTTTATTCGATTCACTTCAGTACAGAGGGATACTTTGATTTGTTGAGTGTTTTCTCTTACGAACAATTTTGTAGATCATGAAAGAAAATTTGGGATGTTGTTCCAAGTGGCAAGTGTTTAAAAATAATATTATTTTTAGGATGCAGTATATTGATTAAAAAGCAAATATGACAAATAAAAGTGGTTTAAAACACTACAGCAATTAAATTAATAGTCATGACATGCAGAAAGGTGTACATTTGTGGTGACTCAGTGCCGCACATATACAGTGTCTACTTAAGTTCTCTACATATGGCAAACTTTTTTATTATTAATTTTACGAACAAAAGTTACTCTGTATTAAAAGTTCTGCTTCCTGAAAAAAGAATATTAGACTATTAAAACTTGAAATAATATGTACAAAGTGGTCAGAAAATAGAAAAATTTATAATTGACCCAAGAAAGAATTACCCTTAATTTTTTTTGGGGAGCAAAATGAAATAAGAAAATGTTAGAATTAAAAATAACTAAGTTAAAGTCCATTGCTTTCTATTTAAAAATAATTTTAAAAATTTAAATATGTTAATTCTTAATGGCACCACCTAGATACCAGCAAAATTTCATTATGATTATTAACTTGAGTTGCATATTTACATGTATTTTTTAGTTACTTAAAAAAGAATTTACATAGGTATTTAAATTGTTAATATTATTTTTCTGTAGAAAGCAGTGGATTTAGGCTTAGATATAATTTTTAATTCTAAGTAACATTTTTTAATTTCATTTTGCTCTAAAATAAAAATTAAGGGCACTTTTCTCTTGCGTCAATTATAAATTTTTCCATTTTCTGACACTCTGTACATGCTATTTCAAGTTTAAATAGTCTAATACTATTTTTTTTTAGTAAGCTGAACTTTTTATAAAGAGTAACTTTCTTTCATAAAATTAACAATACAAAAGTTTTCCATATGTATAGAACTTAAGTATAGACTGTATACCTACACCCTCTCATCTCACTTAAAATATGATGTTCCCTTCAAAATTGGAAGTAGAAAGTAAAGTTAAAAGTTTTGGCTACATATAGATACCTATCACTGGTGTGCTTTACAATATAAATGGACTCAAATTTAAAACTAACACTAGGACTTTATCTAACAAAAATTTATACAATATTTCTGTTTAGCGCCCATAAAACCTTTCTCTGAAGTTTTATCCAACAATCTGCAGAACTGTAGTTTAATATTTATATTCTTTCCGCTGCTTGTACTTTGTATTGTAAATTTGTAAAGACCAATAAATAACATGAACTGAAAATTTGATTTGAAGGACAAAATCATACATACTTATATTTCTGTCTTAAATGCACCTTTTCTAATAGTAAAATAAATAATTAGCTGAAGTACATTTTCTAAAGATAGAAGATAAAAAAAAATTCTGAAGTCTAAGGTAAAAATTCTGTATGTATTCCATTCCAATTAGGAAGGTTTGCTTAAAAAACAAGGCATAAAATCTCTTACTTTTAACAAAAGCTATCTAGTTTTAAACTTTTCTCTTTTGTATTTGAAGTGGTTTTTAAAATTTGAAATTTCATTTTCAATTATGTTTTTACCCCAAGTTTTTCCTAAATTTTAATCTAATTTTAACTTCTTAAAACAGTATATCAATGAAAAAATAAATTTGTGTATGGCCGAATCCATAATTATTATTGTATTTTTATTTATTAAGCAAGATAGGAAATATTGAGAACAAAGCAATAAATCTAATATTTTAATATTATATGTATAGTTTTTTGGGTATTATTTATTTCATGTAAATTATTGGAAAACGAAGATTTAACATTTTCTTTTCTTTAATAGAACTCTTCTTGATGAAAAGTCAGTAACACCAGCAGAGGCCAAGACTTTAAGCGCCCAGAGGTAACAATGATACAGGCTATTTGGGAAAATGCGACGTTTTCCAACTTTATGACACTGTCACTTCTTCCTTTTCTAACTTTCCTGCTACGTCGGAGTTTTTTTTTAGACTGCCTCAGATTAGGTACAGTTGTATTTACAAAAAAAAAAAACGTACAAGTGAGACTGGACTTAATGGCAATGGTGGTTGGTGAAATTTCAAAGTTGTATATCTCTGTTCATACTTACAGGACCCGTACCAAATTTAGGGGTTTTAATAGTGAGCATACTGAGAATGTTTTCATAAAGAAAAAAAAAACATTTTGTAATTTGCGAAAAAAAAATTGAAATTTTTGCTCAGCTTCGACTGGGAAAAAAATAAACAAGTTTAGGTATTTTATTTATTAGTTTTTCTAAACAAATTTTACATAATTTTGTCAATAATTTTTAAATTTTAAGAGAGAAACGTGTTAGTAGAAAGTTATAGTAATTTGAATTTTTTTAAACCTAAAATATAATTTTTAAAAAATCAAATGACTATAACTTTCTACTACACATTTATTTCTGTTAAAATTTATAAATGCTCAACAAAATGATGTAAAATTTGTTTAGAAAATCTAATAAATAAAATAGCTAAACGGGTTCATTTTTTCCCAGTGGACGCTGAGCAAAAATTCAACTTTTTTTCGCAAATTACAAAATGCTTTGTTTCTTTATTAAAACATTTCCAGTGGGCTCACTACTAAACCCCTAAATTTTTCCTGTCAGTAAATAGAAACAGAGATATACAACTTTGAAATTTCACCAACTGTTACTGCCTAATGGTTATATATTATGCTCAATTAGTACTTACCTAGTACAGTCATTAAATTTGTGTGATGTTAAAATATTTAGGCATATAAATAAAATCTATTAGTTTTAATGAGCTTTTATATTAACAGTATAGTTATTCACAGGCGGTTTCGCAAACTATTGAATCAAGTAATACATTTAATTAACATTTACCCACCTTTGGCAATGACATTAACATATTGGCTGTCACATTACAAGTGTTTAGTTATAATCCTCGTAGACTATAACGTTACATATCCCCGATGACATATTTTCCCGAGATTGTTGTCTCATGATTTTTTTGTTATATGTATCATGTATGATAAAAAAATCATGGCACAAAAATCTCAGAAAAATTTATCATCGTGAATTTGTACCTTAAGTCATGTTCTTAGCAATTGCTATAAAATAACTTGCATATCCAAGCAAAAAATCGCCAACTGAGATAAGTCCGGGCGCATATATTAAATGAATTATATTTTTCGATTATTGTATTTGTTTAGTTTTTCTTGCAAGTTCAAAAGGCCTGAAAAAAGGTGTAAGCTAATTTAAATACACAATTTGCAATAAATTTAAACAATATTTTGTACAAATAACGAATTTATTATTTATTTAAACGGTTTAGAAAACATATTCGCCTGGACTAAACTCTGGCGATATCTTGGACAGTAGGCATACCCAAACAAAAAAAACAGCAGTTTATTCCTCGTACAAACGGATTTATTTTTTCTAACTGCTTCTTAACAGATTACTGGTAAACCAGGCCTTAAAGGAATAAGCAATTTTATATTTGGTTAAAATCAGTGTGCTTGTAAATTTTTTAACTGGTGATGAATAAAATAATACATAATTATTACTGTTTTATTTCACTAACTAAATACCAACTCTAAGATACTTTAAGAATTAGGAATACACATTAATAATAAAAGACATGTTACACATTGCATTATTTATTGAAATTGTATTATAATATAATAAAATAGTCTAAAATTTAGGGTTTGGCTGAAAGGTTCTATTTTCATCAAGTTATGTAAAATTTGCAATATTTTTCAAATATAAACTTCTGTATCAATAATTTGGCTTTGCGTCGCGTCGATAAGAATCTTTATTGCTAAAAAAAAATTAATAATTTGTCATTAAGTTTAATCTTGTGCTTTCATTGAGCTATCTCAAAATTATGTCCTGATTAAGTCATGTTTTTTAACAATTAATTTTTCATTAAAATATTTATGCAGAGACTGTTACTAAAATGTAACCAACTTAATTGTTAAGAATTTTTGCCTCTTTTTAACCTTCTTAATACATTTAATTTCTTAATTTGTAATAAAAATAACTTGCCAAAAGCCAATATACCACAAGAGTGATGGTAAAATAGAAACTAATTAACTGTGAGGGTAGTTGAGTTGAGACTCTTAGCGTAAATGATGATAAGCACCTGCTTATCGTTAAGCTTGGATTCTCGATGAGTTGAGCAAACCTGAGCTGTGCCAAATGTTAAAAAAAACACTTTGTGTTTTATGAATCTGACACAGATTCGGCATTTTATCTATTGTTGAAATATGATTCCTTTTTTGACAATAAAAAAATGGCCAATTTCTAAGACTCAATTGCTGTAAATTTAATTAAGAACCAAACCATCTATTTCCTTGTTCTGTAAAACGATGGTAGTTATTTAAAAACGCCGAGTGCTCTTCCCAAAACGTTATAACTAGTCGATAAGCAGATGCTAATCGAAAATTTAAATCATTTCCGCTAAGTGTCTCAAAGTGCTTATCATTTGGAAGTTAAAAAATACGTGCCGAAATAATCTAAAGTTGGATATACTCATCTCAAATATTTTCCCAGCAATTCGTTCGTACATTTTCTTCCACTATATGATATTATCCAAGGGGTGTCTCACTTCTGGCAATACATGTACATTAGGTTGGCATTACAATGGAAGTCCGTGTCAGTACATGGAAGTACTTGGCATTACCGAGGCAATACTTGGAAGTACATGTCATTACTAGGGCTGTACATGGCATTACTATGGAATTTCATGGCATTCTCTTGGAAGTCTTTAATAACTGTCATCCTGTTTCATGTATCTTTCCATAATGTAATGTTTTGGAAGCAAAAATTTAATTCGAAAATAGTTGGCATTCCATGGAAGTACTTGGCAGTACATGGAAGTACATGGCACTACAGACGCAGTACTTGGGAGTACCTGGCATTACCGACGCAGTACTTGGAAGTATCTGGCATTACTGGGGCAGTACGTGGAAGTACTTTACATTACGCTACTTTTGGCTAGACGTGTATGCTCAAAAAGCAAGTGAGACACCCCTCAATATTATCCCATGGTTGGTTTTTCAGTAACCGTATGAATATATCTACAATAAATAAAAATGGTCTCTAATGTTAGCTACTAATAATTAACAATACTGCTATTTCATTGTTTTAAAATTGTTACTCAGTTATTTTCTATAAAAAAAAACAATGCCAATGACGATAGGGGTAGACACATAAAATGGCATATATATTTTATCAAACCAAAAATTCGATAAACATATCGATGTTTTGCATGTTAAGTTTTGAAGGGAAAAGTAGACAATAACATTTTGACTTCTTTCATGAGTTTTATGTTTTTTTGTGTATCAACCCCGGAAAGTTATTATTTTTTTATAGCAAATAACTAAGCAGCAACAATGTTAAAAAAACCAACAAAACAGGGATGTTACACTGAAAGGACATTGTGGGACATTTCACTACAATTGTGTAAATTTTTCCAACAATTTGTTCTCAAAAACGTCCAAGACCAATTTGTAGCAAAATTTGCTACAATTATATGAAAATGTATAAAAACTGTTGTTACTAATAATCCAATTAGAGTAAATTGCTCTACAAAGACTTTGCAACAATTTTGTGTGAAAAAAAGTCCAAACGATTTTTTCAGTGTAGCTGATTACTAGAGCTTGCTATCCCGGACGTAAATATATTTGGATCCCGGGATTTTCGGAATCGAAGAAACAAAATCCCGGGACCCCGGGATTGATCCCGAAAAATCGTAGCACTAATAAAGGTAAATTATTTTTATTTATATTATTGTAATTTTAAAATAAAAACAAAACAAAGTTTATACTGAGGACACAAAAGTATGAGAAGTAAGAATAATTTGAATTCTTTTACTAGTATTAGTACTATCTAGTACTTAAATTAATCTTCCATGGTTGTCAAATCACACGTTAAACATTATTTTTAGGAAAAATACTGCGATGACGCTTTAAGCGTTAATTTAGGTAATTCGTTTTTTAACATATTTTATAATTTATTTATTTCGGGACTTAAGTGCCCAATTTCGGGGTTTTTCGGGACTGAATTTTAACGGGATCCCGGGATTTCGGGATCCCGAGATTGCAAGCCCTACTGATTACTTTCTTAGATACATAACAAAGTAAACATCAAAAATTGCAGATTAAATATCGCTTGTCTAAAAACTTAAAACTTTACTCCATAAAATTTCTTTTATGGATACTGGATGTCCGATAACCATATCAGGTGCTGCTTCAAGTTAAACAGCATGCAGGGCAGGCCAAAAAATATAATAATCGTTCAAGAGTAAAGAACCCTTATTTCGAGAAATACAGAAAAACGTTATTAAGAAAAGTTGTTTAGAATAAGAAGATATGTCCAAATACAAATTCGTAACCTTCTAATCAAAGACAATATATGTTTTTTTACGTTTTAAATTATACCCCCGTATAATGATTTTTTTATATTCAACTATAATACATTTCAAATTAACCACAATCAAATCACTTCTACATAACCTTCATCAAATTGAAACAAATTTCTAAAATTTAGATTTATATTTTTTTGAGTAAAAACTTTGTCTGTTGAAACGATATTACACACAAGTTTCGAATTTCGCAAATAATCTTAAAAATAAGGCAAATACTTTTCTAATAATAATGTGCATGAAGTTTTTGGTTACTTCAAAAAAATATAAATCTTAGTAAATTTTACAAATGCTTTAATTTGATGAAGGTTATGTAGAAGTGATGTGATTGTGGTTAATTTGAAAATGTATTATAGTTGTATATAAAAAAATCATTATACGGGGGTAATTTAAAATTGTCATAAAAATATATTTTCTTTGAATAGAAGGCTATGATTTTATATTTGGACATATCATTTAATTCTAAACAACTTTTCCTAATAACGTTTTTTTGTATTTCTCGAAATAGGGGTAATTTACTCTTGAACAATTTTTATATTTTTTGACATGCCTGTATGCTGTTTGACTTGAAGCCATTCTAAGTGCACCTAATATGGTTATCGGACATGCCCCAACCTTTGGCGGTGTTTGTATTTCGGTTGTACAACTAATAAAAAGAAATCCCGTTTGTTGCACATTTAATGGACCACACTGGGTATATATACAGGGTGTCTAAAATAGGTGATTCCACTATTGCTATCTCCGAAACGGTAAAAGATACGAGGTCGGTTAAATTAGAGAAAATGTGCCATTTTTAGTCCCTACTCATATTTCGTTTACGAAGTTGCCAAATTCTCTATAGTTTCTTATCTACAGGGGATTTTTTAAAAATTGTCAAAAATTTTATTCTTAAATATCTCGAAAACTATTATAGTTAGAGAAAAATTGTTTTAACAAAAATCACACGATTTTTTACCTTCTCTAAAGTAACGTTGTTGTTTTGTTTATATAATTTGTTTTTATTAAGTTACCGATACTAACTTGTTTTTTTCAAGTACGGACCTGGACATTTTGTTGCATTTTTTGAAATAATACTTCATACCCTTTACATCTGTGTATCATTTGATTATGTTTTTCGACGTTTTGGTGAAGAATAGCATCATCAGGATATTCTGTTTTTTTATAGCAAATAACTAAGCAGCAACAATGTTAAAAAAACCAACAAAACAGGGATGTTACACTGAAAGGACATTGTGGGACATTTCACTACAATTGTGTAAATTTTTCCAACAATTTGTTCTCAAAAACGTCCAAGACCAATTTGTAGCAAAATTTGCTACAATTATATGAAAATGTATAAAAACTGTTGTTACTAATAATCCAATTAGAGTAAATTGCTCTACAAAGACTTTGCAACAATTTTGTGTGAAAAAAGTCCAAACGATTTTTTCAGTGTAGCTGATTACTAGAGCTTGCTATCCCGGACGTAAATATATTTGGATCCCGGGATTTTCGGAATCGAAGAAACAAAATCCCGGGACCCCGGGATTGATCCCGAAAAATCGTAGAACTAATAAAGGTAAATTATTTTTATTTATATTATTGTAATTTTAAAATAAAAACAAAACAAAGTTTATACTGAGGACACAAAAGTATGAGAAGTAAGAATAATTTGAATTCTTTTACTAGTACTAGTACTATCTAGTACTTAAATTAATCTTCCAGGGTTGTCAAATCACACGTTAAACATTATTTTTAGGAAAAATACTGCGATGATGCTTTAAGCGTTAATTTAGGTAATTCGTTTTTTAACATATTTTATAATTTATTTATTTCGGGACTTAAGTGCCCAATTCCGGGGTTTTTCGGGACTGAATTTTAACGGGATCCCGGGATTTCGGGATCCCGAGATTGCAAGCCCTACTGATTACTTTCTTAGATACATAACAAAGTAAACATCAAAAATTGCAGATTAAATATCGATTGTCTAAAAACTTAAAACTTTACTCCATAAAATTTCTTTTATGGATACTGGATGTCCGATAACCATATCAGGTGCTGCTTCAAGTTAAACAGCATGCAGGGCAGGCCAAAAAATATAATAATCGTTCAAGAGTAAAGAACCCTTATTTCGAAAAATACAGAAAAACGTTATTAAGAAAAGTTGTTTAGAATAAGAAGATATGTCCAAATACAAATTCATAACCTTCTAATCAAAGACAATATATATTTTTTTACGTTTTAAATTATACCCCCGTATAATGATTTTTTTATATTCAACTATAATACATTTCAAATTAACCACAATCAAATCACTTCTACATAACCTTCCTCAAATTGAAACAAATTTGTAAAATTTAGATTTATATTTTTTTGAGTAAAAACTTTGTCTGTTGAAACGATATTACACACAAGTTTCGAATTTCGCAAATAATCTTAAAAATAAGGCAAATACTTTTCTAATAATAATGTGCATGTATTTGCCTTATTTTTAAGATTATTTTCGAAATTCGAAACTTGTGTGTAATATCGTTTCAACAGACATGAAGTTTTTGGTTACTTCAAAAAAATATAAATCTTAGTAAATTTTACAAATGCTTTAATTTGATGAAGGTTATGTAGAACTGATGTGATTGTGGTTAATTTGAAAATGTATTATAGTTGTATATAAAAAAATCATTATACGGGGGTAATTTAAAATTGTCATAAAAATATATTTTCTTTGAATAGAAGGCTATGATTTTATATTTGGACATATCATTTAATTCTAAACAACTTTTCCTAATAACGTTTTTTTGTATTTCTCGAAATAGGGGTAATTTACTCTTGAACAATTTTTATATTTTTTGACATGCCTGTATGCTGTTTGACTTAAAGCCATTCTAAGTGCACCTAATATGGTTATCGGACATGCACCAACCTTTGGCGGTGTTTGTATTTCGGTTGTACAACTAATAAAAAGAAATCCCGTTTGTTGCACATTTAATGGACCACACTGGGTATATATACAGGGTGTCTAAAATAGGTGATTCCACTATTGCTATCTCCGAAACGGTAAAAGATACGAGGTCGGTTAAATTAGAGAAAATGTGCCATTTTTAGTCCCTACTCATATTTCGTTTACGAAGTTGCCAAATTCTCTATAGTTTCTTATCTACAGGGGATTTTTTAAAAATTGTCAAAAATTTTATTCTTAAATATCTCGAAAACTATTATAGTTAGAGAAAGATTGTTTTAACAAAAATCACACGATTTTTTACCTTCTCTAAAGTAACATTGTTGTTTTGTTTATATGATTTGTTTTTATTAAGTTACCGATACTAACTTGTTTTTTTCAAGTACGGACCTGGACTTTTTGTTGCATTTTTTGAAATAATACTTCATACCCTTTACATCTGTGTATCACTTGATTATGTTTTTCGACGTTTTGGTGAAGAATAGCATCATCAGGATATTCTGCCAGTACGGACCTGGCATTTTTGAAGTAAATGCGCCATTTCACAACCACAAAAACCACAAACCATAGCGATAGGTTATGAATTGTGCCTTAACATGGAAGATCCCAGGTCCGTATTGTTAGAAAATCCTGATGATGTTGCTATTCTTGTTGCTCATACGTATGAGACACCCTGTATACATGGTGTCTCATACGTCATGGTCCAAATGGAAGGAGGTGATAAATTAGGTCATTTGTGATAAAACAGTTCATATAACATAGGGTCCGATTCCTCACCGTTTTCGAGTAATTTTTATTTGTGTGATTTTTACCACAAACTTGATTTTTGTACAAAAAAAAATATGGTACAACACCCAAGGACATTTGTAATTATTTTTTGTTAGAAATAAATAGCCGAAGTGGTGGTCTTTCATTTGTTCCACCATGTTCCATTAAACTAACATTCTATATTGTTATACCCTAATTAACAATTCTGGGGTACAGATGCAAATATTATTGACAAAAAATTATAAATTGCATTAAAAAACTGAAGTACCAAGATGTTTTGCATAACGTAATATCTTATTTTTTTAAAACAAAATGTAGGATTTTTTTACAAAAAGGGATATCTCTTTTGACTCTGTTGGTTCAGTTATACGCATTTAAAGGATTGCTACTTCTTAAAGAACAGAAATTTAAAAAATACATTAAGCTCCTATTTTTTTTTTAAACCGTGAAATTTTTACAAACATACTGCAAATGAAAGACCACCACTTCTGCTATTTACTTCTAACAAACAATAATTTAAAATGTCCTTGGGTGTTGTACCATATTTTTCTTTTGTACAAAAATCAAGTTTTTGGTAAAAATCACCCAAATACAAATTACTCGAAAACGGTGAGGAATCGGACCCTATGTGATATGAACTTTTTTATCACAAATGACCTCCTTTAACACCTCCTTCTATTTGGACCATGACTTATGAGACAACCTGTATATATATATATATATATATATATATATATATATATATATATAAAGTATTTTTTTTCTTTCTTGGGTAGAGGTTTATTGTGTGAAATTAAAATAGTTTCTTTAACGTTTCGCCCATCGTTTTTGGGCTTTTTGAAAAAAAAATTTTGTCTCTTTATTGAGTGTTTTCTAAAAACATACAAAATGGGATGTCATTAAAATCCTTAAAAATAGTGTTTATACAAAATGAAGACACAGACAAAGACCATAAAAGACTATACATACAAATTTAAAAATTGTTTCGCTAAAATTTACTAAATATAAATATATACGCACCTCGAGACATTATGGTGTTTAAATATGTACTGAGAGATTTATTTTGAGTTACTTATCACTACCAGTAATTTTTTTCTTTTTTTGTTTATTTTTTTTTTTGTTTCCTTGTGTGTTGATATGCGTTTTTTCGTGAATTGTATGTTATATACGGAGTGTTCTAATTTGTGTGTTTAGTGTTCAATGTATTAGGTTGTGATAAATTTTACTTAGATTGTCAATATCTTGTTTGTCGTTTACTGCATTAGGTTCTTTCTTAATGTGAATCATCTCTTTAACAAGGAGTTTTTGGTAATTGTTGTCCTGAGTTAAAATTTTTGTGTTAGTGAAATCGAAATTATGATTTTCATTTTTTTCGTGTTTGTGTAAAGCAGTTGACGCATTTTTTGTATACTTGTGCCCGTTTAATCTGCTGTTAAGATATTGAGTGGTCATTCCAATATATTGTTTTGGACAATTTAAACATGGTATAGCGTAAATTACACTAGATTTATTTTTTACTGGAACCTTACTTTTAAGAGGAGAGTATAAGGATGACAAAAGGTTTTGGGCTTTGTGGCAAACGGTAATATTGTGTTTATTTAAAATGTATTTAATTTTTTCTGATAATTCGTTCGTATAGGGTAGAGCTACATATTTTTTTGGTTCGTTATTATTGGTCAGTTTTTCTTTGGTTGTATTGTTATATAATTTAAAAGTTCTTTGTTTCATAATTCTGTTTATTTGTCTTTCTGGGTAGTGATTTTCTTTTAGTATTTTTCTAACTTTTTCTAAAGCTTTTGGACGATATTCTGGCGAGGTTAAAATTAATGCTCTATCAGTTAAGCCTATAATTACGCTATTTTTTTGAGATTTGGAATGGCTGGAATTGTAGTTTAAATATCGTCCCGACCAAGTTTCTTTTGTATACCATATAGTTTTGAGGTCTTCATTGTTTATATCTCTAATTATTGTCATATCAAGGAAATTTATTTGGTTTTGACTTTCTATTTCTGACGTGAATTGAAGTTTGTGGTGGAATTTATTGAAGGCTTGTATTACATAATTTATTTGGTTTTCGGGGATAGCTGTAAGGCAGTCATCCACGTATCGTTTGAAAAATATCATTGGTATATCCAGGTTTTTGATGACATTTTCCTCCAAACACTCCATAACAAGTTGTGCCACTGTTGATGATATGGGAGAGCCCATTGCACAACCATCAAGTTGTTCGTAGAAACAGTCTTTATATTGAAAATAATTATTAGAGATTGTTAAATTTATTGCCTCTATGAACATGTCTTGAGTTAGATTAGTATGTTCTTTTAAAGAGTTCCACTTTTCTTTAATTATGTTGGTTAAAAGATCATTTGGAATATTAGTATACAGTGATGTAACATCGAGAGATACTAACCTAAAATTTTTTGGTATTTTTAATGTACTGATGAATTCCTTAAAAGTGAAAGAATCTTTTATGTAGTATTCGTTTTTACATGTTATTTTTGAAAGGCAGTTGCTGAGATATTTTGACAGCTTGTAAAAGGGTGATTGGATTGAAGATACAATTGGTCTTAGCGGAACACCAGGTTTATGAAGCTTTGGAAGCCCGTATATTTTTGGTGATACGGCGTTATGAATCATGAGTTTTTTGGCTTCCGGGTCTGTTATTTGTTTTTTGTTGAGAAGTTTTTTTATGAAGGTATTATTTTTAGTTTGATTAATATTGGTCGGGTCACTACGTATTTTCTTGTATGTTACACTATCATTTAGTAAGTTGTCCATTTTAGCATTGTAGTCAGTTGTGTTCATGATTACGGTTTTATTGCTTTTATCAGGTTTTAGAATTGTGATATCAGGGTTATCTTTAATGAATTGTTTTGTTTTTTTAAACTGTTTATTTATTTTTTTTTGAAAATTGCTTTGTTTTTTGTTCTTGTGTCTTATTTTAATGTTGTGGTTTGTGATTACGTTTACGACTTCTGAGCGAATAGCGTCTTTAGTCAAAATATCTCAGCAACTGCCTTTCAAAAATAACATGTAAAAACGAATACTACATAAAAGATTCTTTCACTTTTAAGGAATTCATCAGTACATTAAAAATACCAAAAAATTTTAGGTTAGTATCTCTCGATGTTACATCACTGTATACTAATATTCCAAATGATCTTTTAACCAACATAATTAAAGAAAAGTGGAACTCTTTAAAAGAACATACTAATCTAACTCAAGACATGTTCATAGAGGCAATAAATTTAACAATCTCTAATAATTATTTTCAATATAAAGACTGTTTCTACGAACAACTTGATGGTTGTGCAATGGGCTCTCCCATATCATCAACAGTGGCACAACTTGTTATGGAGTGTTTGGAGGAAAATGTCATCAAAAACCTGGATATACCAATGATATTTTTCAAACGATACGTGGATGACTGCCTTACAGCTATCCCCGAAAACCAAATAAATTATGTAATACAAGCCTTCAATAAATTCCACCACAAACTTCAATTCACGTCAGAAATAGAAAGTCAAAACCAAATAAATTTCCTTGATATGACAATAATTAGAGATATAAACAATGAAGACCTCAAAACTATATGGTATACAAAAGAAACTTGGTCGGGACGATATTTAAACTACAATTCCAGCCATTCCAAATCTCAAAAAAATAGCGTAATTATAGGCTTAACTGATAGAGCATTAATTTTAACCTCGCCAGAATATCGTCCAAAAGCTTTAGAAAAAGTTAGAAAAATACTAAAAGAAAATCACTACCCAGAAAGACAAATAAACAGAATTATGAAACAAAGAACTTTTAAATTATATAACAATACAACCAAAGAAAAACTGACCAATAATAACGAACCAAAAAAATATGTAGCTCTACCCTATACGAACGAATTATCAGAAAAAATTAAATACATTTTAAATAAACACAATATTACCGTTTGCCACAAAGCCCAAAACCTTTTGTCATCCTTATACTCTCCTCTTAAAAGTAAGGTTCCAGTAAAAAATAAATCTAGTGTAATTTACGCTATACCATGTTTAAATTGTCCAAAACAATATATTGGAATGACCACTCAATATCTTAACAGCAGATTAAACGGGCACAAGTATACAAAAAATGCGTCAACTGCTTTACACAAACACGAAAAAAATGAAAATCATAATTTCGATTTCACTAACACAAAAATTTTAACTCAGGACAACAATTACCAAAAACTCCTTGTTAAAGAGATGATTCACATTAAGAAAGAACCTAATGCAGTAAACGACAAACAAGATATTGACAATCTAAGTAAAATTTATCACAACCTAATACATTGAACACTAAACACACAAATTAGAACACTCCGTATATAACATACAATTCACGAAAAAACGCATATCAACACACAAGGAAACAAAAAAAAAATAAACAAAAAAAAGAAAAAAATTACTGGTAGTGATAAGTAACTCAAAATAAATCTCTCAGTACATATTTAAACACCATAATGTCTCGAGGTGCGTATATATTTATATTTAGTAAATTTTAGCGAAACAATTTTTAAATTTGTATGTATAGTCTTTTATGGTCTTTGTCTGTGTCTTCATTTTGTATAAACACTATTTTTAAGGATTTTAATGACATCCCATTTTGTATGTTTTTAGAAAACACTCAATAAAGAGACAAAATTTTTTTTTGAAAAAGCCCAAAAACGATGGGCGAAACGTTAAAGAAACTATTTTAATTTCACACAATAAACCTCTACCCAAGAAAGAAAAAAAATACTTTATAATAGATGGTTTAAGAAAGGAAATAATATATATATATATATATATATATATATATATATATATATATATATATATATATATATATATATATATGTTACGGTTAATTTGGATACTTCGCTAGTTTACAAACTAACCAGCTAGTTTGCAAACTAACTAAAGACACTGTTATTTTGAAGGAATCAGCCATTTCCCACAAAATAGCAGCTGGTTTATAAACTAGCTGGTTAGTATGCAAACTATCGATTTACTTCAGTTAAGATGAGGATTTTATTGAGGTTACCTTAACCTAAAAATTATGTTTTGTTTGTTGTCCAGAAAATCTAGCGAACGGTGGATCGGAGGGCACCCTAAGGTCGGAACAGGGTTAGCACCTGGTTAGGGGCCCTTACCAGTCTCTTTCCTCGCAGGCGAAGAGGGATCGGTGCAAAAAAATCCACTATTGTTCCTTCCTCTGGGCATGCGCATGCCCGGGATAAAAAGTAGTACCCATCCCCTAGCCCTAGACTCTTGTACTCTTGTGTCAAAAATACGATACGGTAAGGTGCAAACGTACGGTAGGGGTAGTGTTCAAATTAGCCAGTAAACTAGCTATTTTAGGCAACTAGGATAGTTGTAGTAATCGTATTAACTAAAGACAATTGGATAGTATACAAACTATATAAAATATCTAGTTAATATAAAAGCAATAATGAAAAATCTGTACATAAGGAACAATACTGGATTTTTTCGCACCGATCCCTCTTCGCCTGCGAGGAAAGAGACTGGTCAGGGCCCCTAACCAGGTGCTAACCCTGTTCCGACCTTAGGGTGCCCTCCGATCCACCGTTCGCTAGATTTTCTGGACAACAAACAAAACATAATTTTTAGGTTAAGGTAACCTCAATAAAATCCTCATCTTAACTGAAGCAAATCGATAGTTTGCATACTAACCAGCTAGTTTATAAACCATCTGCTATTTTGTGGGAAATGGCTGATTCCTTCAAAATAACAGTGTCTTTAGTTAGTTTGCAAACTAGCTGGTTAGTTTGTAAACTAGCCAAGTATCCAAATTAACCGTAACATATATATATATATATATATATATATATATATATATATATATATATATATATATATATATATATATATATATATATATATATATAAGCGAAGAAAATAACGGGGAAAACTGTCAGTAAGGTAGTGCTCGACACGTGTTTCGTGCTTGTTAGCACTCATCAGTCGCACATAACCAAGTTATTGGATGGGGAACTTGGAAGTTGAAAAACACAAAGAGTTATGATATGGTTATGTGAGACTGATGAGTGCTAACAAGCACGAAACACGTGTCGAGCACTACCTTACTGACAGTTTTCCCCGTTATTTCCTTATTTCATTATATATATATATATATATATATATATATATATATATATATATATATATATATATATATATATATATATATATATATAATGTGAGCTCAAAAAGGTTGGAATAAATTCGTTTAAAATTCAGGTGATTATTTTCTGGGAAAACGCTCGGACACGTCGATTAGTATTTTTAATTGCGAATTTTTTGACATAAGAATTGTGTATACAGGTTGTCTGAAGAAGAACATATACCGTCAATATTGATTTTTTTCAATAGAACACCCTATATATTATATTATTTTTAAATTCTACGATACATTCTGAACACTTTTTGTATAACATACCATATTTATAAAATCAACGGTTTTCGATATATTGACATTTTAATATTTTTTTGAAAAAATGCTGAGATCCGTGGATTTTTAGTTGTAATTGCGCATTTTTTATTATTATTGTTACCTATATTACCTGAATTAATTTATTTTGACACAAACATTTACTTCTTGTCAAAAATTCTTCAAATTGTGTAGATCTATCTAATTTCAAGTAATTCTGTACGCTTTAAAAATGGTGCGGTTAAGTGAAAAAGAAAGGATAGAGGTACTAATGATGCTTGGCTATGGAGATAGGATGCGTACCCAAACAGAAGTGTGTGAGTTATTTAACAATAAGTACCCAAACCGAGCACCAATATCTCAATCTGTTGTTAGTAAAATTGAAAAAAAATATAGGGATTTGGGGCATGTTAGAGACAATTATAGTCAAGGTCGACCTAGGATTTCAGAAGATGTGCAGTTAAATGTGCTCTTAGCTGTCCAAGAAAACCACCATAGTGTTACACGCGGTATTGCCACGGAAAATCATATTTGTCAAGCAACCGTATTGAATTATTTACAAAAAAATAAATGGCATCCCTATAGGGTACAGTTGGTTCATGAACTTAATGAAGATGACCCGGATAGAAGAACAGAATTTTCCGAATTAATGATGAACAGAAGCATTGAAGATCCTCAATTTTTAAGAAGAATTGTGTTCTCTGATGAAGCAACGTTTACTCTAAATGGGCATGTGAATCGCCAAAACTGTCGATATTGGGCTACGGAAAATCCGCACTGGATCATGGAGTCCCACACACAATACCCGCAAAAAGTGAATGTTTGGGCTGGAATTGTTGATAACCGGATTTTAGGTCCCTTCTTTTTTGATGGTACGTTAAATGGCCAACTGTATCTAGAATTTTTAGAACTTGAGTTGATACCGGCACTTGCGCTACTCTATCCAAATCCAGATGAGCCAGACATTCCCAACAATAACTTATGGTACCAGCAAGACGGAGCACCAGCCCATTACACACGTCCGGTGCGTGAGTACTTGGATACAGTCTTTCCTGGCAAGTGGATTGGTCGACGGGGTCCAATAGAATGGCCGCCAAGGTCACCAGATTTGACCCCGCTAGATTATTTTCTGTGGGGCTATTTAAAATCTAAAGTATATTTTAACAGACCTAACAATATTGATGAACTTAAAGCTCGAATAAGGCATGAGGTTAGATTAATAGAGCCCCAGGTAATCCATAACGTTTTGGAAGAATTCAAAGATCGACTGAATATTGCCAGGAAGTTGGTGGCGGTCAATTTCAACATTTATTAAAATAAAATTTAATATAGTTCTATGTAAGTAGATCAAATAGAAGCACCGTATACTTGTCTGTATACGGTGATAGAAGTAAACAGTTCATTTTTAATTGATGTTTTCGTACCAGAAAAAATGTCAATATATCGAAAACCGTTGATTTTATAGATATGGTATGTTATACAAAAAGTGTTCACAATGTAACGTAGAATTTAAAAATAATATAATATACAGGGTGTTCTATTTAAAAAAATCAATATTGACGGTATATGTTCTTCTTGAGACAACCTGTATACACAATTCTTATGTCAAAAAATTCGCAATTAAAAATACTAATCGACGTGTCCGAGCGTTTTTCCAGAAAATAGTCACCTGAATTTTAAAGGAATTTATTCCAACCTTTTTGAGCTCACTATATATATATATATATATATATATATATATATATATATATATATATATATATATATATACGTGCATGGCTATCTAACAGGGCTCCATACGTTACACAGGCACCCAGGCCTCCACTGTAAAGAACAAAGCTTTGCGTGTATATTGTATTCAAATTGCATTAAATAGTAAATGTCTACGTGAGCAACGTGAGAGGGGTAAGAAATAAGCATCCAAAAAAGATACAAATTTTTACTATACTTTTAAATGTAACACGCCTCCATACATTTTACGTCTAGTAAGCCTCCTCTGTATAAGTTTTTATGCCCACAGCGATCGCATACGCCTCCGACAAAGTTGCCAAATTTAAGAAACGCCTTTAACAAGGTGGCACGTGGTAAATTCGTTTTTTACACATATTAGCTTATAATAGTATTGTAAAATATAGTGAACAGCAATAAAAAGTCTCCCATTAAGTCGGTCTCTCTGTCTGTTAGCGCTAAACCTTGAAAACTAATTGACGGAAAACTAAAATATTTTAGAAATAGATTAGCGTGAGACCTAGCTTAAAACCCAATACATTTCCGATTAACTATGTACAGCATGAACACTTTAAAACATTAATTTCTAAAAATAAGATTTTAGTGTACATAATAAAAAATGTAGTAAAATATAAATGTTTGGTGCATAACAGACAAGAAAGACAGTTTGTTCTGCGCTTGCATTAAAGTATGTGACATCCAAAAACTAATGGAAAATCCCGGGCAGGAAGGAGGACAGGAAGCTTTCACCTTGTTGGGGATCATCAGACTGACGTAACCCTCAGGCAACAGGCATAGTTCTGTTTTAGAAGTAATGTTGACTATGCGGGATTGCTATTGATAGTTACGTCAGTCTGATGATCCCCAACAAGGGTGAAAGCTTACTGTCTACCCGGCCCGGGGCTTTCCATTAGTTCTTGGATGCTCCCTACTTTATGAAAGAGCAGAACACACTGTCTTTTTTGTCCGTTATGCCACAAACAGTTTCATTAATTTCTAATTTGTCTTTAACTTAACTGTTTGTTAAAAGAGAATCTTTTGTAAATGACGAAGGGATTTACTGTAGATATGAAGAAGAACACTTGATATAGAGCCAGAGGCGTATTAAGCCATCATAGGCGCCCTAAGTCCCCCCAAAATTTTGCGCCTTCTTTGGACAATAAAGCTTTATTGATTTGATTGATTTGATATATAAACTAAGGACCAAGTAGGAATTTATTCTTATCTTGACAGTAATTTTGAATTATTAAAACTGATTTATTTAATTTTTTTTGTAATTTAATATTTATTTTTAAAAATTGCATCGCTGACGCGCCACCCTTAAATTTTTTTTTATCAAGTCCGAGCTTTCTAGGCTTGTTGGATAATACGCTCCTGTATAGGGCGGACAACTCTAGAAAATTTAACTGAATATTTATAATACATTAATATTTTTCACATACACGATGTCCCATATAAGAATGCACACTACAGGGATCTCGTAAACCAGAAGAGATACAAAGATGATTAAATTAGAGAAAAGTTGCGCTTTGCTGAACCCTTCAAAGTCACGATTCGAAATCTAAAAAAATCCGATTACTTCCGAAGATATTTGGGAAAAACCGAATTTTCCCGATTTCGTTTTTATTTTTTTCTGACTCTATTTAAAAAGATATTACAAAATAAATTTCACATTCTCATTGCCACTTTTTCTGCTCTACAAGCCGGCGTTCTTAGATTTTAAATGCGACGTTTCGTTTCTTGGCAACCATCATCAACTTAATTTTTTTAAATAGTCGAAAAATTTTGTTTTATTCCTAAAAAATTCTAATTTTAATTCTAAATCCCACGACATACCGCTTCTAATCGGAAAATTTTATTTTAAAACAGTTAAAAAAAAGTTGATAATGGTCGAGAAAAGCAAAAACGTAGAATCAAAAATTGAATGACGTCATGTTGTAGAGGAGAAAAACGAAAATACAAATGTAAAATTTATTTTAATCTATCTCTTACAGTAGAATCAAAAGAAAAATCTACAAATTGTTGAAATTTTAAACATAAATTTTGGCAATTAATTTTTTTCTGATTTCACAAAAGAAGACAGGTCAAAATAAAATCCACATTCCCATGTAGTTTTTTCTCCTCTACTTGACAACGTAATTAGATTTTTGATCCGACGTTCCGTTCCTTCGTAATAATCATCAAATAATATTGATGATGATTTTTTCGTCCGAAACGTCGGATAAATGTAAGAAGCGATATCTCGTGGGATTTATAATTAAAATTAGAATTTTTTAGGAATAAAACAAAATTTTTCGACTATTTAAAAAAATTAAGTTGATGATGGTCGCGAAGAAACGAAACGTCGTATTGAAAATCTAAGAACGCCGGCTTGTAGAACAGAAAAAGTGGCAATGAGAATGTGAAGTCTATTTTGTCATATCTTTTTAAATAGAGTCAGAAAAAAATAAAAACCAAATCGGGAAAATTCGGATTTTCCCAAATATCTTCGGAAGTAATCGGATTTTTTTAGATTTCGAATCGCGACTTTGAAGGGTTCAGCAAAGCGCAACTTTTCTCTAATTTAATCATCTCTGTATCTCTTCTGGTTTACGAGATCCCTGTAGTGTGCATTCTTATATGGGACACCGTGTATAGCTCTGTCGCTGACAAAACTATATGCACTTTTTATTTATTGTTTCATCAGAGTATTGTATTCAATTTTACAACATAAATCTTACTTATTCTTGTCTATTATCCTTTTTTAGTGTTCCGTGAAATGGAATCACTTCGGTGTCCGTCCGTCCGTTCGGTCCCCGTCCGTCCGTCTGTCAGTGAGGATGAAACTATTCAACGTAATAATTTGAAATTTAGCAGAGAGATAGAGCGTGGTGGCCCAATTATAGACGTGAAGTATAGGAAGTTAAATTTTGATTCTGGGGGTTAATTTCGGGTGGAAAATTGGGAAATGGAATTTTTTTCTCAAGGGCATCGTGTGGGGAGTCAAATGAAAGGTTATTGAATCACGAATTCAATAATATATATAATGTATTTTCTATGCATTTGTTAAATATTTTTCGGAAAGAACGCTTAAAAATTGCTGTCCCCCACCACACTTATCACCAGAAGGAGCGCTCAGAAAAATCTGAAAAAATCATGAACATTGAGAATTAGATCTACCTAGATTAAACCAAAATTATCAGGATTGAAAAATTCTATCGCGATCAATTGTTGTAAATAATTTAATTGTTTATTTCCTTATAACTGCCAAATCATTGGTTTTAGAAAAAATTTAAAAAAAAAATATTTCTCACGATGTAACGAACAACTTTTGTGCTTACACGTTTCTCAAAATTTTTAATTTGGCCCACTCAGATCCGCGCATACGCGATGTGATACGGCGTTGATGCTGTCTGCGGCGGGTAGCGCAGCAGATGGGCGGAGATAGGGCGGCCGAGGTTTGCTCAGGTTAAGTGGGGGCTGATGGCACGGAACACTAATTGTGCAAGTATAGCTTACACTTGACCGATTTTATATACTTTTATTTCCGAATGAAAGTTCCACGAAATGCAGATTTTTTGTATGATTTATAAGTTACACAGTGCAAATATACTAATATATATAAAACAAATTTAAGCTCTATTCTTTTCCTTTTTGCCTATTATTTCTTACACCTGTCTCACCTGTAATTTTTTTTCTAAATAACGTTTAAAATCTAGCAAACCCATTTGGGTTTAGATTACATTGTTTAGCTGTAGATCAGTAAAAGTTAAAGTTGATATATAATGTATACTATTTAGAATTTTGTTAGCTTAAAAATCCACCATTACAGGTGTAAAGGGTAGAATTAAACCAATTTTTTAAGTATAAAAAGTGAAAATAAATATAATCTTAAAAAGAACCAAATCTATTTGGGTGTCTTTATTAATTTTCATATTTTGTATGGATATTTTCTAGAAAGTCTATTTTAATATTTTTTATTAGCTGCTATGTCATGGAAAATATAAGGTCCTAAAGTAAATTTGACCAATGCGTACCAATGTCTCACTTAATGTGGACACAAGCTAATAGCTCGGTTAATTATGAAATTTCATTTTTGCCATGTTGATACAGTCACAACGCACATTTCCACTGTTTTAAAATTTTTTCTACCTCATAGACGTACATTTTTTCATAGTGGTTAAAAGAAAATTATTTGATATTATGGGTTAACCAGAAAAACTACTAGTTTGACTTAGTAAACTTCCACTATATTGACAAAATTATTGACATGTTTCGCTACACTGTAGCTTCTTCCGAAGAAGCTACAGTGTAGCGAAACATGTCAATAATTTTGTCAATATAGTGGAAGTTTACTAAGTCAAACTAGTAGTTTTTCTGGTTAACCCATAATATTAGTTATGGACTTCCACCAAGTATCGGCCAACTCAATCAATTTGTCAAAATTATTTATCACTTTGGGTGTGCTTTGGGGACCTTTTAATTTAAAAAAAAAATTATTAGATATGAATTATTTGCTACCTCCTGAAACCCTGATACGACGCTTGACAGAGTTGCGTCAACATAGGCTTTAAGCTTTTTTTTAACGTTATATTTTAACGTTGAAAGTTATGTATTTTTCCATTGTTACCTAACATAAAGACTTTTTTACATCTTTTTGTTTCTTTATTGCGTTAAGTCTTTAACAACGCTAAGCAACACATGGACTTTAAGAGAAATTATAAGTAAGTAATAAAAAAAGTATCAAAATTGGTAATAGATTTAAATATTAAAAATAAATAAATACGTTTTAGTATTTTAATAAACTCCTTCATTAAAGGAATAAAAATACAGTAGACTATTTAAACTAGGCAATTCCAAACGTGTACGTTTCGAGTCGTCGTACACGTTGGTACTGACGACCGACGTTGGTACACGTGTCTAAAAAACCTATTGTGGAAAATCAGCGACCAACATTTAATGCTAGTCGCCAACAAATGTTAACCGCTGAAATTTAACAATAGCGTTTTTAAAATCGTGTGCAAACGGATTCGCCAGCGACTCGAAAAGTATACATTTGCAGGCCCTTGTTTCAATAAAATTGATCCCACATAGAAAAAATTACGCAAAATCTCATTTATTGTATGTATGTTACAGATAATTAGAATGTGTGTTAGGCTAGATATTACGATAAAAAGTTTTTGTCGCATTTTTTCAGTGGCAGGTACATTTAAACAAAAATAACATGATAATTTTGATAACTAGAATAGAAGGGGTTTGATATGAACGTCTGATTGAAAAACTTTCATTCGAACACTTTTCAGACATTCCTTTAAGGTCCAAGAACTAGTTCTAGTTTTAGTGAAATTTTAACGATAGAAATTGTATTATGAGCAGTAAAGGTTACACCTTCAGTGGCAACAAGTTTAGCTCAGAGACGGACGAAAACATGCTCTTTAAATAGAAAACCAAGAATATTAAAAGCTCCTAATATATTAAAAAAGAAAAACATTTTAATATTTGTTATACTTATTACTCTTCTTGTGCTTAATTTTTGACCACGCCTCTGTACAATATACGAACTTAAGCATAATCTCGACACCATTAGTGGACACCCCTCTAAATGTGGGCAATATCTTTTTTGTTTAGACTTGGTGATTGTTCGTGTAGAGCGTGACAACAATTTAGCAAAAATAAATTTCAAGAACGTTCTACTACTGCAACATACATAAGTAAAAAGAGCACCTATTATCTATTTATATCCTTCTCTTATCATATAAATTTACAGACACTTATATCAAAGCGTTCGCCGATCTTATACACATACGTACGTTTTCGGAGCCCTAATCGTAATTTCAGCAACTACTTTAAAACATAAAATAATCATAAAAGTAAATTATTTACACACGCTTAAATGTTCCGTATTAATTGGCCTCCTTACCTTGTTGCCATATTTCAGAGGCATAATAGTAAGGAGAGCGTGTGGAGGTAAATGCGTCAGTGCCATTAATTAATGTGTATATGCGTATAAAACGGTGGCGCCCCGTAGATAAAATATTGTGAACTGCATTGTATAACTGTACATGTATATCGACCCAAAATGAATCCAAACAAAAATTTGTGAAACGTCTTCTGCTGACTTAAACCCACAAACAAATCTATTATACACGTAAATTCGCTTTGGCCTCCGATTTTGGAGGCGTGTTCTATGAAAGCATATATATTTTGGAGGCGTATAAGACATTTTGCATATATATATATATATATATATATATATATATATATATATATATATATATATATATATATATATATATATATATATATATATATATATATATATATATATATATATATATATATTATATATATATATATATATATATATATATATATATATATATATATATATATATATATATATATATATATATATATATATATACATCAATGAAAACTGAGCAAACCAGAACACCAACAAAGTTTCAGGTTTACTCAGTTTCCATTGATGCCTATGTACAGTACCATAGAAAATATTACCTGTTTTTTTTCGAACAAAATGCCATTCTAACAATATGCTTTCGAACAAAATGTCTTTTGAATAAAATGTTCTCGAACAAAGTGCTTTCGAAAAAAAAGATTCGAAATTGTGGTTTTCGAAATTGTAACCGCGACCCTAGTTGCATAGAACTAGCCTGTCTCCTCCAATCACCTCTTTCTAATAAAAATTTTAATTTAATACTTACAAGTGCTTCATTCCATCCTTGTCTCAGCATCAGTAGAACTGCATTGCAAGGAAATCCTAAATTGTAAATTTTGGGACGGAACTGTGGTCCTTTTTAGTCTCTTATGCAGTGGTGCTTACCTAAAATTTATCAAACACTAAAATAAACAGAGTTTATTCCCCAGCAAACCCAGGCAAACCATTCTAGTGCATGTGTCATCCCGATTTTGACATAATCACTAAATCTAACTCAGATTTTTATAAATTAACTGCACAGGGACATTTTTATAAAATTTAACTCCAATACCTATCGTAACTGAACAGGAACATTTTTATATAATTTAACTTCAATATCATAACTGAACAGGAAAATTTTTATATAATATAACTCCAATGTCATAACTGCACACGGACATTTTTATATAATTTACAAAAATTTTAAGAATTTTTTTTCAGTAGCAGAGGCACTGAAAAAAAGGAGAGTAGGGGTGCATTGTCCTCCTGTGTCCCCTTTTAAAAAAATCATGTTTCTAAAATAAATTTAAAAACAACGGTTTACATTTATCAACAGTCCTTATAAAGCTTTTTATATTTACCATTATTACTGTACTTTGTTCCAAGATAATACTTTTTCCTACGACCACCTATGAAAGTGAGAAAAAAAACACGGTTAACTTGGCTAGAAAGTGCCCTATATCACACGCGTGTTGAAAAGTACTTTTCAACACATGTGTTGTAAAGTACTTGTCAACATGACGTTTGAACAGATGGGGCCAATTTCATTTTTTTTATTTTCAGCACGTGTTGAAAAGTTTTTCAGCACACGTGTTGAAAAGTGGGGGTATAAAAAAGACAGGAAATGCGGGTTTTTTGGTAAATATTTTTGTGGTCATAGGAAAAATATTGTACATTACTCGTGTGAAAGTAATTTTCGCACACTCGTGGGATTATCAACATTCCCACTCGTGTGAAAAATGTCACTTTCAACACTTATTATGTAATAGACTAAGTATTACATCTGATATTGTTAAAAAAAGGATATAGATGAAGGAGAATGGTAGAACTCTTAAATTGGCCATCTTATGGAAAGCATTTTTAAATTCTATTTAGTATTAAGTAATTTCAAAATGTACAGGTTAACTACTGAAATTATATAAATTCTAGATCTGCCCAAACACATTTTATAAGAAATTATAATGCTATCAATGGTCACTAAAAAAATTCTTGTGTACCTAATGTTAAAAACTAAGCAGAACATTTAAGTTCATTACTTTTAAAACTCACTGGTAGACTTAACATTCATTAACAAAAATATATCTAATAAGAGTTTTAGAACTTTTAATAAAAGAATACCTACCTACCTCTACCAGGCTCAACAAAAAATCTTGCTGTGTAAAATGAAGAGAATACACTGTCACCCATTTGTTGGAAAACCTTATATTTGGCATAGTCTTTCAAGCTTCCCACACATCATTTTATTATCACCATCGAACCACTTAATGCTGTTCCTTTTTTTGGAAAAGGATAAAAACTTATGCTTTGAAATAGAATTTTATTCGTAATACACGACAAAACACATTTCCGATGGTATTTCCTACAGTCAGATTGTTCACTTAGGTCATCAAACCCACGATCGTAGTCACTGCAATATTGCAAAAACCCAGGAAAAAATGTTTTATACTCAAAGTTTGCACTAAAACCGAGCCGAAAAACAGACACTGCACAGTATTTTAAGTGCGATTCGCCGAATGACTGAAAAAATCGAACTGCATATAGGTACTATAGAGTTTATTCCAAAATGATTTTTGACTTTGCTTTTTATTCTTGATGTAGTTCTTCTTTATATTGAAATATATCTTAGTATTTCGTAAAAAATTGATGAAATGAAACTAATATCAAAGCTGAAAAGTGATACAAAACTATTAAACACAAAATGTAAAACCCGTCTTCTCGGATGTAAACATAAATAAAAATTTAAGGTTGGAGTTAAAGAATCAGCTGTGTGTTAGTTACTAAAATGGCCATTAGGCGGCGCATGGTCATCGATGGAGTTTCAGGACGAGCTTAGGAAAAAACCTTTTAATATTCAAAACTTTTACTTGTGTTATACATAACTATTAAAAAAAAACGAGAAAACAATCAGCGCACAGGATTCTGCAACCCAAGAGGGATGTTATGCGTTTGCATCAACGAAACACTAATATTAATTCGCCGAATGAAGAGTTACAAATCTGCTTGTACGGTAGGATTATTTCAAAATGATTTTTTGTTCTTTTTATTGATTTTGTTGCAGTTCGTCCCTATACTTAAATATTATTTAGTACTTCATCAATAATTTACTTAATAAAACTAATTTCGAAGATTAAAAAACGGCTCAAAAATTGTAAACATTGCCCCTTTTACTGGTACCAAAACGGCCGCTAGTTGGCCAAACAGTGTTGCAAGCTCCCTAATTTGAATCGCCAATAGTAGATAGAAAAAATCTGACACACACACACACAAATTTAACGATGCAAACAGTTCATGGCTATCTCGATTCGTTTTCAAGTTACAGGGCGATTTTGAGATTTGAACAATTTCGGCATGCCTCTTGCGACGCACTTTGTTCAATAAAAAGTGTTTGATTAAAAACCGTCAAAGATACTATGATGAGTATCATTGACCAAGTACTTACCGCCTAACTTGAAAACATTAAAATAACTCTGAAAGTACTCTAAAGGAAAAACACAGGAACAACAGGGTGTCCTGAGGGAAGCAGGTGTAGTAGAGCGCGTTGCAAATTAGCCCTCAGCTCAGTTAGGCTGGGTAGGTTATATTGGACGCCACCAGTTTTTTACACCGACGCAAACTGGAAGTCGCCTAGTTGGTCTAGGGACCTGCTTCTCACACAACAAACCTGCTATTGATAATAGAAAATAAAAACATATGGCGCAGTGAGCTGGATAAAAAAAACAACTTAATAAGTTTACCCTATATACATATATTTGTACAAAATTAGGAGGAAAAAAAAATTTTCAAGTGGTGACAAATAAAGTTGGGCGATTTTGCCCCGGCCAAAATATATAAGTTGCTTCCAAATAAATAAATGACCTCCTGAGGAAGTCTGTCCTTATACACAAAAAAATAAGCTGGCTCCTTAGCCCCTACTGGAGACAATAGGGAGGCTTCTTTGCACCCAGCAAAAAGAGGTAGGGATGCTTTGTAGCCCCCACGGAAGAAAAGTAGGGAGGTTCGTGGCCCCTACCAAAGACCCTAGGAACAAACAATTCCTAGTAGTTACAGTAGTTAAAATTTAATTAATAAAAAAAAGGCATACGTTACGTTAAAAAAAAATCAGAAGTTACGTTAGCAGAAAAAGTTAATATGTGGAGAGAAAAAATTTACTGAAACTAAAGCGCCGAAATTCAATTAATTTTTTTTTTATTAATTAATTAATTAATTTAATATTAAAGAGAAAGCCATTGGCTTGAACAGAATCGCAAAATTTAGGTGAGTAGATAAATATTTAAAATAAGAAGCTACGTTAATAAAAAAAACTACTAATAAAAGAGAAAATAATTATTTGAAAAATTTAAACGCGCTTAAGATACGATTAAAAGGTTACATTAATAAAAAAGTTAATATTTGGATAAATAATTTACTGAAACTATCCGCAAAATTTAAGAATATTAGATAAAAGGCTAATAATAAATGAGAAAGCCAGTGGCCTGAAATCAATCGCAGAATTTTAGTTAAGTTACAAAAAACAAAGTGTGAAGTTACTTTAATTAAAAAAGAAACTATCAATAAAATAAGTAATCGCTGAAAACCAGATTGCAAAATTTAAACAAACTCAAGGTAAGATTTAAAAAAGTTACGTTACTAAACAAAAGAAATTATTACGCAAGGGCATTGATAACTAACTTGAATGGTACAGTTCACTGATACTTTAACGGTAAAAGTTAATATTTACTACCACTAGATGTTCATTAACTGACCAATTTAACGCTATATTATGTTATCTTACATTATCAATAAAAATAATAAAAGTACAACAAAATAAAAATAATTGATAATTAAATCACAAGTTCACGCAAGATTACAGGTATAAACAAAGCAAAATGCTGGAGCGAAGACAGTAAAAATAACTAAAAATGAAACCCCAGTTAGCTTGACTTAAAACGTTTAAGTAATATTCAAAGTAAAAGAGAAGCTTAAGCGAAGCCAAAAAAAAGTAAAATAATTAAAACCTCAAACCCCTATAGTAGCTTGACTCAAAAGCTAAGCGTTAACACTACTCGTGTAAATAAAGTGGATCAATGTAAGATAACACAAGAATAATAATTGACTTCAGAAAAATTTTAGTCATTAAAATGAAGAGAGGGAGAAACAGTTTAAATATAAACAATCAAAATATACACCGCTTATGTACATTTATAAAACACAAAGCTTAAATTACAAGCAATTATATCGGTATTATTAACTAATTAACTACTTTAGGTTCCCCCAATGCAAATAATTCGATACAACAAAAGCAGGTTTAACTAATTATATAGCATCTATGCAACTAAACTACCCTAAGTTCCAAGCTGTACGATATAATAAATTGATGTAAAATGTGTACGGGCTACAAGTTACTTCACCCCAAAACATTGGTCAAATGACAAATCTGAAAGTAAAATAGCAGGCTAACTAACCCCTCTGAAAGAATAAAATATTACTTAACCAATTGATATAAATGAAAGCTAAAATAAATCTACAATTTCCAACCTTATAAAAATAAATCCCGTAAGACCCCAAGCTCCCGTACACATTTTAATTTCGGTTTTAAATTAAAAATAGATAGCCCCATTACTCCTGTATGTGTTTTGCGATAACGTCAATAAAAAAAACCGATAAAAACAATATACATTTACTACGCGAGTGACTGACTACTTAAATCCAAGCTTAGCTGTTCCCGCTGGCCCATAAGCTGGTATAAAGAGGTTCTAAACATAACTTACATATTGCATGAGCTTTACGATACACGACTCGACAATTATTCAAACTTTTAACAGAATGCAAATCAGGTAAAGTAATATTACTATTAGCAAATTGAGTGGTGAATGGTTATCAGTCAAAATAAGAGGTAGTACACCGAGCTAGAAAAACTAGTCTTAGAAAATAGTGCTGTGAAGTTGCATTTTCGATAACCATTGACCGCTGAAATTTAAATTACAATGTATGGGCGTAAAAAAAACATAAACGATTAATAAGTATTAGAGAAACACGGGGCAAAAAAAAAAGCTTCAAAGTGACTTACCTCTTCAACGATAAAGATGGTTCGAATTCCAACTTCCACAGGCAGCAACACCAAAAGGGGCAGCTATCAATGGCTTGGGCCAGGATTATTCATGCCGTTGTTGATGGCTTGAGGGAAATAAGAGAAAGAAACCCTTAGTACTTGAAAAATCTACTAGGCACGTGGCATCACGGGTAGACAGAAAAACGGAAAAGGACTCACCTATCCTCGAACGAAGTCGCCCAAAAATATCCTGCGTCTTGCAGAAACAAATTCTTCAAGAATTTAAACACGGTCCCTGACTTTTTAATCCAAACAAAAAACTAGAATTTCAAAACTGAAACTTTAAGATAGGGGCCATGGAACAATTGCTTCGAAGGGTAGAGTGGAAGTGACCGGCCTATGCCTCGTGTCGGAAGAATCATATGACACTTCCTCCCACCACAGACACATATCAAAATGGAGTCCTTCGATTTCCGTACTGCACTGGCAAACCCAGAGGAAATCTTCCGTCACAAACATGTGGCCTTAACTACAAAACCCAAATAAGCGGCGCGGGCCACGCGAAAATGCTTAACGATACAGAACAAATTTTACAATTTATTAATTGTTTACAAAATTCAAAACCAGATCTTGGAAAAGAAAAAGAAAAGAAAATGTTGGAGTTAAATTAATAGAGAACCCTAGATTCAGGAATCCAGGACAGTACAGGCAATGTGATCCATAACCCACAGATCAAGGGTGTCCCAATGTTGTCAGAGAATGTAACCAGCTGATTTCTAAAAGGTAGGTTGGTCTTCAAAATTTACTATTTAAACATGTTAGCTCAATAGACTAAGGGCAACTTGTCTATACACACAGGGTGAACTTTAAGCCAGGCGAAAATTCAGGGCCCAAACCAGAAAGAAAGATGTTAAATCTACAAGCTTCAAACGAAGGACAGCTGACTTGAGGACAGCTAGCAGAAATTAGCCAGAACAGAAACCGTAGAAACTAGCCTGGGAACAGGGCAGATCAAACGTGTACGTGTGGGGACACAACTATTTCATTAAGGTAAACTATAAAATAAAACTACACAGGCCTTCGTGAACAAAACTTACCCTTAAAACAAACTCTGATACTGGGGCCGAAATTAAATTGTCACACTCTATAACTAGAAAGATATTAGAGATAGAGAAAAAGATTTTAACATTTTTTGTGTAGATCTGTACGAAGAATCCAGTGGCGTAGTTAGTTCTTCTACACAAGGGCGTATCCAGCTCACAACGGAAGTGGGTGAGCTTTCTGAATTCAACCTCTTTCATTCGGGGGGGGGGGATGCAATAATTGGCAATAACAACAGGAAGAACACAATTTATTTTTTAAAAAATTTCACGCCTTCATTATGAACTACGATGATGTATCGTGACGTGAAGTGGGCAGAACACTGACAACAGCCAGTGGTATCTCGGCTCTTTCCGCTACCGTGATTGCAATTTTCCATAAGATATGTCACGTGATATTAGCTTATGTGTGTCAATTTTTTTCATTAATTTTTTTAATTGTTGATGTTCCTAATTACCATTAACAACATGTTAATCAATTTTTCAGAAATTTCTTGTTTATATTTTTTCCATCTTAATTTAATTTTCCAACTTAGGAGGGAGAGCAGCAGCCCCCCTTGCCCCTGGATACGCCCTTGCTTCTAGATATATTTTTTAACATTTCGACTCCAAACTTTAAATTTAAAATATATATTGTTTTATCCAGTCAAATGCATTGAAAGCAAAACCACTGAAACATCGACATGCGAAATTATAAGTAGGTTTTGGAGACATTGGATGAATGAGTCAAAAATCATTTAAGTATATTGACGTTTTAGTTTTGGTTATTAAATTAGTAAATTTTGAAAAGTTGAATAAAATGTTATTTAGAACATATTTGTTTGGCTTTTACGGAAAAATTAGTAAAAATGTAAAATTAGAAGACAAAGGAAAATTATATGTTCTTAGTATTGGTTGTGTTCCTACACAATACTTTAAACATTTGTACTACCAGTATTGGTACTGTTCCTACACAATACTTGGGGGGGGGGGGGGGGGGGTAAAAAGAAGCGGATGGAAATTTTTCCAAGAGGTTAACTAATATGTGATTTTCGGGGTTATTGAGCTCAGAAAATCTAATTTTGTCTAACAGTTGTTAACAACTATAATGGGGGGGGGGGTGGTGGTGGATAAGTAGGCGCAGCTGAGAATTTCTCCAAAATAGTTAGATGTATTATTTTTTGGGCTATTAAGGTCCGAAAATCTAAGTTTGTCTGACAGATGGAAAAAAAAATAAGGGGGGGGGGGATAAAAAGGGAACGATCGGAAATTTCTTCTAAAAATGTGAACCAATATGCCATTTTCGGGGCTATAAGGGTTAGAAAATCTAATTTTGTGAAATAGTTGTTAAGAAAATTAACGGGGGGGGGGGGGGGAGTGAAACTAATGTGTCATTTTCGGTGTTATTAAGGTCAGAAAATACAATTTTGTCTAACAGATGTTAAAAAAGTTATCGGGGAAGGGGGTTAAAAGGGAACGGCTGAAAATGGCTCCAAAAATGATAACGAATATGTCAATTTCGGGGTTATTGAGATAAGAAAACGTAATTTTGACTAATATATGTTAAAAAAATTAACGGAGGGGGATAAAAAGAAGCGGCTGGAAATTTTTCCAAAAATTGTAAATGTGTCCTTTTCGGAGTTATTGAGGTCATAAAATCTATTTTTATCTAACAGATTAACAGATGGTGAAAAAAGGAGCGATTGGCAATTTTGCAACAATGTTAACTAATGTGACATTAACGCATTCGAATGGTTGATTGATCAATCAAATTGACACGCACAAAAAAATATAACTAACAAATCAGAAAAGTTTTACATAAGAGAAAGTTATGAAATTAATATCATTTTAAATTAGGTATTAATACGCATAAAAACGCATATTAGACTGATGTTAAATTATGCAAATACATGGAATATACTGGCCTTTGCTATCAGCATATTTCTTTGGCAAGAAATGATCCACAAAAGTTTGTTCGGAATTTCTCAGGAACTAACCATGAAATACGTGTTATCCAGGCAGGAAACGTAAGTAGGTAGGAGGAAAGACGTACTTGAATATTGTACACCGGTATGTACCCCAAGAAAAAACTCTAGAATAACAATAAAAAACAATAAGTAATGGCATATTACACGTTGTTGAAGGTATCTTACCTCAAAATATTTTTGAGAGTTTTTGAATCAAAATAGGCATTTCTTGTCGAAAATACAGGAACTTGAAGGTAGATAAAGGTATATTCTAATGAATGAACTGAAATAAGAAACGAATTTTCAAAAGATGATCATGAAAAAACTGGATTATAATTAACATACCTGAATGAAGAATGAAGGCATGGAGGAATACGACTAATATACAATCTTCATCATTTAGCACCAGCACAGTGTTCAAAAAAACTGTTAATTAGGTAATATAAACCCTTAAGACATTAAAGAACCATATATTGATTTTTCACGATATTTTGACATCATATAAATCATTTCAGAAGTACGGTACTAACTTATATATATCTGGCGAATGCGCTAGATAACCCAATAGTACCCAAATATTAACTTAAAATTAAATGTTTTAAATTAATATGCTAATTTATAATTAAATTTACGTAACGTTGTAGCGAAACGCTACAATATATATGACTTGTTAAAAAACAAACTCAGTGGTTATTGAGGCATCAGTCTATTCGGGCATCGGAAGTAAAACTCTTTTTTTACTACGCCAAGCTTTCGAAAATGTTTATTCTCTTTATCAAGGCTACAACACAGAGTACAGTTAGTAACTTAATTAATTTACATTATGTTGGACATTACCTAGGGTGCAAAGTGAGTTAAAAAAACCTTCGTAACATCTAGCAGAACAGGACAAACACTCCAACCCAGGTCTTACAGTTTAATTATACGTTATTGCAATTACATAATTTCTTTTAGAGAACCCTGAGGTTTGGGCCACATGGTTTCGTTACAGTTTGAAGCGGTCAGGTTAAGATCCAGTGTGTCAACAGTGTCAGAACTGTCGGTCTAGAAGGCTGGAGAATATTGCAGAATGTTCCAGTCATCCACACAGACAGTCGTGCAACAGATGGCGTTGGTCAGGAAACCCGTTCTGTTTTACCAATGTATGATTGGTTATAAGTTAATATGTCAGATGGCGTAAGCAGGGCCGCCCCCACACCTGCCACTTGCGAATGGCGTCAAGCAACCCACCTAACATATTTTAAATTAAATGGTTTTTCTTTAGAAAACTGTACTGTCTCCCCTGTCACTTAGGGAGACAGCACACCCTTCTCTTGGGTTCCTGAGTAACCATTTAGTTTTTTTATATGGGTTGTTACACTATTGATCTTTGACTTATCATATCAATCTCGATTATTTTCTGAAATTCTGTTTGTAGTGGGTTATTTTATGATTATAAAGAACAAAAGTTAACGAACAAGAAAAAGAAAAAGAAAAGGAGAATTTAATTTGTCTGGTGCTTTCAAGACAGTTGAAAATTTGGGGTGAAAATAAACTGAGATCGTTGTGCTCTTTTTATTTTAAATGTCCAAAGAGGAATTGTGAGACCCCTCTGTGGTCTTATTTTTGTTTAAAGTGACAATATACGAGTATATTGAGCTCAGGTTTACGATGTCCCTTTTTTTATTAAGACAGTTTGGTGTCAAGTGTGTTTCTGCCATTTCTAAGAAGAGTCTTTTTCTCAGTTTACTTTCTGTATATATAGTGTTGGTCTCTGAGTAGTTTGGATCATGACCAGTTTCTATGTGATGTTCAGCTAAAGCACAAGAGGGTTTTTTTAATCTGCAGTCACTCTTGTGAGAGGTTAGTCTGTCTTTTAGCACTCGAGACGTTTGTCCTATATACGACGCCTGATTTGTCTCTTGTCTTTTCTTTATCTTTGAGCTTTGTGAAAATGTTCCCCACCGTCTTAGAGAATCGCTGCGTTATTTTTATTGTTGGTGTGTTTTTGAAGACTTTAATAATCTTTGTAGTGATAGAGTCTATTGCTGGTAGAGAAAAGTAATATAGAGCTCTATTTATGGAAAAATGCTTTGGTTCTGTACCGCCATTTTTTATGTATGCGACTGAATTGTTGCTTTCGTCAACATAAATATTTAATTATATGTCTAAACTCCCAGCAGTGCAAGTCCATATTTGCATGTTGTATTTAACTCAATGGGTGGGTAAAAATCCGCACTTAAGAAGCTTTAATGTCCTATTAGAGTGAATGTGTAAGACATGACTGACGACGAAACAATTTGTGTAGATATTTTTTTGCTGTTTACGACAGTTAAATGGATTTAAGCTGAAGCGTTGCTTTATTCCTTTTTATGTTTTTAAACTGTTTTCGGCCTTAATATTCACATCATTAATTTTGCAATAACAACAAAATATTTTTTAGGTGCTGGACCACCGCCTTCATCTGAATCTGAATTATTGCTATTATAATGTTCGAAACAATTTTGATATTTCAATATATCGATGTCAGTTTTTAGGTGATAAGGCAACTTATCCCAAACTAGTGCTTTTCATTTTGAGCTAATGCAATTAACACTTCTTTGGACATTTTTTCGAATTGTTCAGCAGTCATTTTTTGTAATCCGCCTTCTTGGCGATAGGCTTTAAGTGATATCATTTTAGCGTAGTTGTCTCGGGTGTGAAAGACATACTTTTATGATGATAGGGTGATTATATATACATATATATATATATATATATATATATATATATATATATATATATATATATATATATATATATATATATATATATATATTGTCATATTTCCCCAGATATTCATCATTTTTTCCAAATTTCTATACATTTTTCATATTATTTATTTAACATTTCGGAAACCACTCTACGTGCTGCGATTGCATATCGCTGGCCTCGCCTTTATTTTATGAACCCTGACCAGTTTGAACTGTTAGTATAAACTGTTCTTGAGGGGTTCATATAAAAAGCGTACCAGCGAGATGCAAAGGAGGGCGTCGTGTCCCGACGGGGAGGCGTCACTGTGGTGCCGCACGAATAGTACGCATAGTACGAATAGCGCCAGCCCTTTAGGCTGACAAAGTACTCGGCTAGAAGCTGCCCCCTACGCTACCCAACTTAGTTACGTAAGTGTATTATTGTGCTTGTACCTGATATCAATATAAGTGTTTTGGTAAACCGCAGCCTATTTTATCAACCCTGACGACCCCTAGCGCGACATTTGGTGGAGGCGCCTGGTTCGTTCTCGTTGGTAAGTTCTTCCTAACTTGCCAAGGGCCTTTTGTGTTTTATAATTTTTTACTATCTCTTTCAGGTCATTTTAGTGTTTTTCAGTGCATTTTTAAAGTGTTTTTTTGCAGGGCGTTATAGTGCATTTTTTTTTGTCAAATTATTTTTTACAGTGATTTTTTTTTAAAGGGCATTTTTACAGTGTTTTTTTTCAGGGTTTTTTTTACATTGGTTTTTAAAGGGTATTTATTTTACAGTGGTTTTAAGGGGAATTTTTACAGTGCTTTTTACGTCTATATAATTTTCCTACCCCATTCTCATCCCAAAAAACGTTTGACATAATTTTGTCTTGTGCCCGTTAACGCTGGCGAGATTAAAATTATCCAAACAGAACCTATAGGAAAACCCACCTCGTGCCCGTTAACGCTGGCGAGGCTAGGTTTACTATAAATCCCACCTCAAAGCGTCTACTGTAGTCCTGTCTTGTGCCCGTTAACGCTGGCGAGATTAGATTACATAGACTGCTAAATATGGAAATAGTTCCACCTCGTGCCCGTTAACGCTGGCGAGGCCAGAATTATTATATATTGGGGTTATTCACTAAACAACCCTTAACCCTTTTATTCCTGTTATCCCTTTTATTTAATTTTTATGGCCCGTAGGAAGCTTAACAAGATTCAAAGAGAACGAAAAAGGAAAGAGAATTTAAGGGTTGTTAATAACGGCACATCGTTAGGTTTACCAAATACACTACCCGTAAAAATTTTTATTTCAAACGAGCAACAATTAAGGGCCCTGAGATTAAAAAGGAAATTTTTAAATTTATTTGGCGACAATGAAATATAATATTTTGTTTTGACATTGAGGTCGTCGCTCATGAACTTAAAGTGTATTTTGAAATTCAATACACAAGGTTCACGGGCTTGTTATGTTATCAATTAAGCATGTAATATTATTAACAAAGTGTTATACAAATAGTATCGTTATTTTTATAAACATATTTTCATATCTAAGCGCCATTCAAATATAAAGATTTCCAATTTTTTAAATATATTTTTTTTATTATTATCTTGTAGGTATATTTGTACTGCCTTTTTTTTATCGCCATTTTTATAAGGTACCATAGAGATATTTATATTTTATTATCATTTTTAGGTTTGATACTTAATATAATAACAGTACATATGTATATTTCGCCTCTGATGTTTAATGAGCAGCCGCCATTGCCGGTAACCAGGACCACGGGCAGCAAATACAAAACTTTATACCTGTTTTTAGGAGCATGTTCATTTTTTACTTTTTATTTTCTGACTAATCTCTTTTTTATTTTATAGGACGACCTTCCAAAAAATAAAATAATGGATTTTTTTTTCAAAAAGTTTTAAAAGCTGTGGAAAAAATGGAACTAGTACCCTTTTGGGAAATCAAAGAAAGGGATACTTAGTATTTTATACATGGTCTTTATTCATACAATCTGGGCTAAATGTAAGGTACTTTTTCTTTTAAAAAGGGACTTGAGAATTAAGAACAAGAATAATCTATTTAATTTCAAAAATATATAAGGGAGCTCAACTGGATAAAAGAATTTTGGGAATTGATGTATGGTAAGATGGTAAGAAAGAACAAGCTATTCTTGACTGAATTTTATTTTTTCAATTTTTTTATGAATTCAATTTTAAAAATTATAATTATAAAGTTTTCAAATTTGTTTTTATAGTTGGGTACAAACAAATGGTTAGTATTTAAATGTGTGTTTTGTGTTAGTATGAAAGAGGGTATACCCAAAATGTATTGGTTTGAGTGTTTTATGCTTGGGAAATTTTAAGAATATTTTACGTATTTGTACTATATGCTTATTTATGAATTACGGTAGTAAATTTTAGATTGTCAGTGCAATCATTTAGAATACCATTTATTTTATTTTATTAAATGTTTTGCGTTTTTAATAAACAAACAAATCATCACGTATAATATTATCAAGTTCATGTATAAATAAATCACGAAGGTAAAGGTAGACAGTTCATTATTTTATTTAATCAGCAGAAAAGTAAACAATTGATATTTAATATTAAAGATACCATTCACCTAGGTAGTTTTATTAAATTGTAATATACGGTGTCTAATGAAAATAAGTTAAACAAAAACAAGGGTATATTTTATGACTGAGACATTGAAAAATAAATCAGGGTCAGAATTGTTTTATAAATCCAACTTCTTTTATACTTTTAAGTCGAATATTATTATTATTAAGTAAATTTAAATATAGCGTACAATAATGATTACCATATGCATTTTGTAATCGGGTGTTTATTTGTTTATATGACTGAAAGTCATATGTTTTCCAAATAGGGGGACATGGAGGATGACTTTGAACACGGAGTTGAATGTCCGCCTATTTGATGGTGATATGTATTATGTGTTATGATTATTTATTTAAATGACTAAAAGTCATAATGACTAAAAGTCATGTTTTCCGAGTAGGGGAACATGGAAGAGGACCTTCATATAGAGTTGAATGTTCGCCTACTCGATGGTGGTATGTATACCGTTATTTAAATGACTAAGAGTCATATATTGTGAGTATAGGGAGACATGGAAGATGACCTTCATATAGGGTTGAATGTCTGCATATGCGAAATATTAAGAGTTATATGCAAGTAGCATTTGAAGTTTATGTGACTTATGTGAAATATTAAGAGTTATATGCAAATTGTATTTGAAGTTTATGTGACTTTATTGATGAACAAATAGGATGGTAAATATGGTAAATATTTGATGATGTGATTACGCTATATTTGGGTTTTAAATTGTTATGTAAATGTGTATAATTTTGTTTTTCCCTGATGAATTAGAGACCGATGTCTCTCTGTCTCCAAAAGAGTAATACTTAGACACCAATAAAAGTTCTATGTAAAAACCGGGTGAATGTTCTTAGCCTGTCTACTTTTACTTAAACATCATAGTATCATGTAGGTTTTCATTATTTTTCATTATTTATAAACTGTTTTTTCCTTTTAACTGCCGGTAGTCTTTTTTTTTCCATGTACCATTGGGAGACCACACGACCTGGATCGAGAGCCACAAAACACACCAAAAACCCAAAGGCCAGTCGCCGCTCGCATCCACAGAGCCAGCGTCATGCATCAGCCACGCACGGTCCACCATGGCTCGCCAGCCTGGTCTTCCCTCACAAACGCCGAACTTCTGCACAACGAGCCGTGACGACACTGGTTGATCACAACTACCCTTAGGATTAGCCCTGCAAAGTTCCCGTCAATCACGGCTTAGTAACGGCACTCAACGACACCCAAAGTCCGGGTGGCCGAACTCTTTGGAGGAGGGAGACCCCTGCTGCACTGGGAGTCGGCAACAAAACTAGCCGATCCCACCCCCAGGACTCAGGAACCGTGACTGCTGCATCTGAACGAGAAACGCATGACGACCAGCCTCAACGTGTGGCGCTTAGGATGTGTCGGGTTTTGTCGGTGTGTAGGCTATTCGATCAGTAACGTGTTGGAACTCCCTAAAAATAGAACTTTGTAAAGAAAGTGTGTAAATGTGAACCAGACTACCAGGACAGTAACCATTTTTTCATTTTTTAAGCTAGTTTTACCATTCCTCATTTCACCCAAATAAATACGGAGTGTACCGAGCCTGCGAGCTCCAATTGTTTGTGTTTGTAATAATGTATTTATGTTTGTTTATTGTATATTTTGTTTATCACCGTTTTGTATATTTGTATTTTGTAAATATGTGATATTTTGTATATATGTATTGTGTAAATTTTTTAAGCTAGGGGCTAGGTTTTACAGGCGCGGGGGAAATGTCATATTTCCCCAGATATTCATCATTTTTTCCAAATTTCTATACATTTTTCATATTATTTATTTAACATTTCGGAAACCACTCTACGTGCTGCGATTGCATATCGCTGGCCTCGCCTTTATTTTATGAACCCTGACCAGTTTGAACTGTTAGTATAAACTGTTCTTGAGGGGTTCATATAAAAAGCGTACCAGCGAGATGCAAAGGAGGGCGTCGTGTCCCGACGGGGAGGCGTCACTGTGGTGCCGCACGAATAGTACGCATAGTACGAATAGCGCCAGCCCTTTAGGCTGACAAAGTACTCGGCTAGAAGCTGCCCCCTACGCTACCCAACTTAGTTACGTAAGTGTATTATTGTGCTTGTACCTGATATCAATATAAGTGTTTTGGTAAACCGCAGCCTATTTTATCAACCCTGACGACCCCTAGCGCGACAATATATAAATATATATATATATATATATATATATATATATATATATATATATATATATATATATACAGGGTGTTTCATTAAGGGTGATGAGGTACCATATCTCAGGAATTGATACTCCAGGAGCTTTGGAAAAAAAAATCCTAAGAAGGAAAGCGGCCAAGAGAAATTGATGGAAATAATTGTTAAGTTCCTAACTCTGCCGCTAGGGGGCGTAATTGCTGTGGTCATGTAAGAAAAGACATTTTTCTGGAAATTATCCCTATAAAAGCTATCAAAAAAATATTACACTGATAATTCTACTAGAATTCTACATCTTTTTGGTTTAACACTTTTTGCTGTAAGATGTAAAATTAGGGCGGAAGAGGAGGGGGAAAGTCTACTGATAAAAGTGTCCATAACTTTGGTTTGACTCAACCGAATTTGATGAACTTGGTCCCGTTTAAGAAAGGAAGACTTGCTAATTTAAACAAAATAATGGCTGTGTTACATTGATTTTCGCGGCACTCGCTAGAGGGCGTTATTTGAGAAACTCTTTGTTTTTCCAATTTTTCTCCAAAATTTTAAATGGAATGACATAGTTATTATATCATAATCGAAAAGTAGAATAAATTTGCAAGAGAAAATGTAAAAAATTCGATTCGATATCTTTATTAGTTTCGGAGTTATAGCCAAAAGAATAATTAATATCATGTTAATTGAAAAAAGCAATTGTTTTTATAGGTCCGTGGTCAAGCGTGCCTTGGAAAATAAAAAAAAATTTTCAACTTTTTATTAAGTGTTTTTTTTTCACTTTTTACTCCATTACTATTGCCTTTAATTTACTAACCTGACGTATTATTAAAAAATTACCTAGTAAGCCATGAAACAAAATCGGCAGGTTGTCAGGGAAACAAACAAATTGAAATGTCACTTTAATCAATCTTTAAGTATCTCTCAAGATTTTATCTAGGATTTTCCGTGAATTTTGAGTTCATCGTTATTCAACTTTTGTGCTGCATCTTTCAAAAATGGCATATACCAACGCCGAGGCTTACGATATGCTTGCCGTATATTTTCAGTGTTTTGAAAATGCTCCTCTTGCGGAACGTGAATATGCTGTCAGGTATCCAGAGCGAAGACCCCATAGTAGAAGTGTGTTTCGGCGGTTGGCAATACGTCTTAGAACAACGGGTAGTATACGTCCCATTCCAGTGCCCATCAGGAGACGTTCAATAAGGAATGAAGACAATACTATAAACGTTCTCGCGTACGTGCAACTGGATCCGCACTTGAGTATCAGAAACATTTCTTTAGACTTAGGTATAAGTTGCACTACAGTGTTCCGAATTTTAAAGGATTTTAAGCTGCATCCCTATCATTTAGTTTTACACCAGGTCCTTTCAGATACTGATTTTGACAGGCGGCGGGATTATTGTTATTAGTTAAGAGGTATGTGCAACGGAAATTGCCAGTTCCTCTCCTTGATTTTATGGACAGATGAAGCAACTTTTACTAGTTGTGGTAGAGTCAATTTGCACAATATGCACTACTGGTCAGAAACAAATCCTCATTGGATGCGGGAAGTTGATCACCAAAACAGGTGGAATGTCAACGTGTGGTGCGGAATTTTAGGAAATAGAATTATCGGACCGTTTTTCTTTCATGGCCACCTAAATGGCGACTCATACTTAAACTTTTTACGAAATATCCTGCCTATCCTTTTAGAAGATGTGCCTCTTGATATAAGAAGATCCCTATGGTATCAACATGATGGATGCCCGGCCCACTTTTCTGGAAGAGTCCGTGACTTTTTAGATGCTAGTTACCCAAATCGTTGGATTGGAAGGGGTAGTTTGTTTCCGTGGCCACCTAGATCCCTCGATTTAACCGTGCTAGATTTCTACTTGTGGAGAAGAGTAAAAGAGATTGTTTATCAAACACGACCAACCACACGGGAGAATATGATTGAGAGAATTCAAAATGCCATAACTACGATTTCACGAGCTGAAATTGAAACTGCCGTTTCCAGCACTAGAGAAAAATGCAACACTTGCATTTTGCAAAACGGTGGTCATTTTGAACATTTATAAAGTATTTGTTTGTTGTTTGTTTTTAACAAGATTTCTATGGCTTGATAAAGAACGTGAAGGTGGTTGTGGTTTTTATTGTTGTTTTGGCCCGTTGGCCTTTAAACACGCTTCAAATCTTGCGTTTCGCATGGTTTGGACCAGTCCTAAGCCTGAAGGAAGGTAAACAAAAACAAAACAATAAATAAAAATCATGAGTGTGAAATAATAAAATCAGTTTAAAAATTAAATAAAAAGAGAAAAACACACTTAATAAAACGTTTAAATTTTTTTTTTATTTTCCATGGCACACTTGACCACGGACCTATAAAAACAATTGCCTTTTTCAATTAACATGATATTGATTATTCTTTTGGCTATAACTCCGAAACTAATGAAGATATCGAATCGAATTTTTTACATTTTCTCTTGCAAATTTATTCTACTTTTCGATTATGATATAATAACTAAGTAAAAAATTTAAAATTTTGGAGAAAAATTGGAAAAACAAAGAGTTTCTCAAATAACGCCCTCTAGCGAGTGCCGCGAAAATCAATGTAACACAGCCATTATTTTGTTTAAATTAGCAAGCCTTCCTTTCTTAAACGGGACCAAGTTCATCAAATTCGGTTGAGTCAAACCAAAGTTATGGACACTTTTATCAGTAGACTTTCCCCCTCCCCTTCCGCCCTAATTTTACGTCTTACAGCAAAAAGTGTTAAACCAAAAAGATGTAGAATTCTAGTAGAATTATCAGTGTAATATTTTTTTGATAGCTTTTATAGGGATAATTTCCAGAAAAATGTCTTTTCTTACATGACCACAGCAATTACGTCCCCTAGCGGCAGAGTTAGGAGCTTAAAAATTATTTCCAGCAATTTCTCTTGGCCGCTTTCCTTCTTAGGATTTTTTTCCAAAGCTCCTGGAGTAACAATTCCTGAGATATGGTACCTCATCACCCTTAATGAAACACCCTGTATATATACAGGGTGTTATGGAAATCATTTAATATATTGGAATGGGTAACTCCTGATATGAATTCAGATTGAATAAAAATATTTATAAATGGCGCTTCACTATAAAAAAAGGTTGATATCGGCCCTCAAAAAACTTTTCTTAAGTAACAGCTCACCACTGGCAATAAACACATGGCCATATAAAAACAGCGGGAAACGTCAGTTACAGAAAAATAACTTTTGTTTCACATCAGTTGTCACTGTGACGTTGCCAATTCTCTCTAGAATATTCCTATGTAACAGATTTGAAAAAATAATAGATTTGTTATCTTTAAAGTAAGAAATCATACTAAATCTTTTAAAACATTCAATTTCAAAACGTTAAAATACCACAACACAAAAAATTCACAGCACAGCTGTTATAACATTGTATAAATGTAAAATCACATTGTTTTATACAAAAACTGAAAATTACGATTTTTGATGAATATTTTTGACGGAATTTTTTTCGTGGTCAAAATGGATCGAAATCAAAATCCCATATACCTGGTCGGAAAAAGGTCGCAGAAATACGTTATTGCCATATTTTTAGGTTTCTTCGTTTTTTATAGGAAGGGAGCAATCGACGATTAAATTTTGATTTTTAACCCATTTTTTGATGATATCTCTACATTCGAATCACTCAATATCTTTTCCTATCCTATTTTTTCTGTGTAGGTGTTTGTATGTGTATAGTGACACGGTTACGAAGAGCGGTCTATTCTGCAACCGAAGGAGTGTGATATCTTTCTTAATACAAGGCCTAGAAACAAGGAATTTTCAGTGCATGAGAATGATATTACCGATCTTATAGAGCCCCTCGGAGGAGGGGGGGGGGGGCGATTAGGCGATCTACCCAAACTAGTTTTTGTACCACTGGTGGATAGCCATAAGGGACCACGGAACTATGGCACTACCACAGTAAATAAGTCACTTAAGATATTTTCATTTTTAAATTAATTTATTTTTACTATATTAGCACATATTAGCACAGACAGAGGTTCGTATACGTTTGATCGCAGTTTGAAAGTCGTCCGAAAATTAGGATATAGTGAACTGAGTTAAAGGCAAAATAAATAATTAATGTAGGTAATAAAATGATTTCGTTTGTGTTCATGTATTGTGTCGAATAAAAATATTGGCAAGTATTTTGTTAAAAGGGTGAATGCGCTGGAAAAATCTATACATAGTTTTAAAATGATTTTCCTTAAGATTCTCTAAACTTATGCTGCATAAAATTACAAATAAGAATATATTTCATGAAAATCTGATTCTTATTTACACGCTAAAAGAAAAAAATTCTGCTATTTCTACTTCTAGAAGTGGCGTATTTAAGGGAAGCAATCCTGATGTGTAGATGTTAGTAAAGCATTAGAAATTAGTCATTTTTACCGCCTTCAAAAGAAGAGATTCTCAAGCGACCAATATTTTCTATTTTTGTTTTTATGTATGTTCGCGCATAATTCTTGAACGGATTAAGCAATTTCCATAATTTTTTGTAGAATATTTTTCCTGGATGGTTCCGCTGTACCAGTTTTTTAGTGTTCCGTGAAACGGATCACATATGGAATCACTTCGGTGTCCGTCCGGCTGTCACAGGCGATTTTCTCTCAAACAATTCGACGTAAAAAAAATCAAATTTAGCACATAGATAGAGTGTGGTGACCCAGTTACAGACTTGAGTATAAAAAGTTTTGATTCTGGGAGTTAATTTAGGGGAAATGGAAAAAATTGCATCCTGTAGGCTGTCAAATGAAAGCTTATTGAAGCATGAATTCAACAATATATATTATATATTTTTTATGCATTTTTTTTAAAAACATTTTTCGGGAAAAACGCTTAAAAATTGTTGCCCCCACCCTTATCACCAAAAGGATCGCTCAGAAAAATGTGAAAAAAATCATTAACATTAAAAATTAGCTGTAGATTAAACCAAAATTATCAGGATTGAAAAATTCTAGCGCGATCAATTGTTATAAATAATTCGATTGTTTATTCCCTTGTAACTGCTGAACCATTGGTTTAAGAGAAAAAGTTTTTCGACAAAAAATATTTCTCACGATGTAAGAATCACTTTTGACCTTGCACGATTTTCAATGCTCCGCGCATACGCGATGTGATACGCGGTCTGGTTTGCTCAGGTGGGGGCTGGTGGCACGGAACACTAATTGTGCAAGTATAGCTTCCACTTGACCGATTTTTTAATTTCTAGCAAAAATGAGACAAAGCTGTAAACAATTATATATAATTAAAAAAATCATGAAAATGGACAATTTTTTTCGTTTACTGTGGTCTTATTTGTAACTTGGTTATACAAAACAATATAGGGAGGTTTAAGAAGGGACAAGGGCAGGGATTTTTTTCCAAAATATTAACTATAAGATATTGAGTTATTGAGGTTTATTAATTATTTAATTAATTTTAAAATATAAATTTTGATGGATAAAAAAAAATCGCTATCGCCATTCTTTTTTCTTGAATGTCCATTTTTTTATGAAGAGCATTAAAGAAAATGGGTAAATTGATAGTAACGCTGTTGTGGCTAATTCTTTGAGATAAAAAGAAATAGAACGCATTTTTTTTTATCGAGGGCGCATTCATAGGGGAATGGGGAAGCGTGCTCTCCCCCTAGGCGCTCGAAATAGAATATTAAAATATACATTGGCTATTGAAAACCTGCACCACAAAAATATTGTCAGTGAGGATTGGAAAACACTCGCAATAAAATTCTAAATCTAATTAAATTACTAAAAAGTACGGCGGAGAATGGCGTAGTACGAAGATTTACAAGCGCGATAGCAGCATTTATTTATTTTTAATTGACTTAAATAAAACATAATTTTAAATTTTCGCAGATATACGGATAATTAAATAAAAAAAAATGATTACCAAATATTTCTGCTATTAAACAGTTTCTTTAGTTCTATTAAGGGTTCACATAGCAATATTTCCCCATAAAGAATCTTTTGAAATTGAAAATCTCTGTTGGAGATTGTAATTATTTAAAAAAAAACAACGCTATGGAATTAACTTGCTTATTTTTATTACGTAGCTTATTGGCGAGATATTGGCTTTTATGTATAAGTAGAATAGGTCTTTGTGATATTAAGTATACTATTTCAAAACCCACGCTTACTGGTGTTGTAGTTTAACAAAAAATAGTTTTAATTAATTAAATTGTTTTTATTGAGTATATTTTCGCTTGTATAAGCACTTATGCGCCCTTGTTTTGATTTTCTGCGCAGAAGATCAAAATGTGTACCACGCGCATACCGAGCAAGCTAGACATGCGCACGGACTTTCAGGGGATGTACTTTTTTGTCTACATTCGAATCCACCCACTTTTAAGAATATCTTTCCAATAGTAAAGCTACACTCAAAAGACTTTCTCTTTGAGTGGGGTATTTCTACCGCCTTCTTCTACATATGGGAGGAGCTTGCTTCAAACCATATTTAACCGCGTACTGTTTTCCTTCAGTAGTACAACAGTCGCCTTTTAACCATACTTTCCTTTGAGTATCACGCTATAGTACGATGAAATTATCAATTAATGAAGCTTTGCGCCACAAAGTGTCAAAAATGACTTTTACAGAGTTCAGTGCGTTTTGCGACACGTTTCATTCAGATGCAGAAGCGCTATTATTGGATTTGTGGATTTGTGATATTCCCACAACGCCAAATTCGCCCAGTGGACATTCAGAATCCATCCCCTGCCCAACACCACCACCGATGTCCAACAACGCCACCGACACAGCAACCCTGCTTCCGACAGTCAAAGGGTCTCACATCAAAAAGTGCCCCAGCAGTGACAGTGTTCCTAATTTCAATTACAATTCTCGACCGTGTGCTATTCCGATGCACTCTTTGGAATGTTCACCAGTGCACCGGAAACAACCAAAAAGGTTATGTAAACGCATGTTTAATTATAAGTACAATTTTTAGTTTGTACTTCCTATTTATCAATATATATTCTCACCAACATTTCTCTTTTATTGATTCTTTTTATTCATAATTATACTAAATCATACTGCACAACGTGCTTTTTAAAAAGCGAATTTTTTTATTTAGCAATACCTCACTTGCTCGCACACCATGGAAGAGTGTACCTCACACAATTTTATTGACATTCAAGGGTATAATTGTTCCTTTGGTTACATTCCTAAAGAAATGGCACTCTACGATGGATTTCGTCTTTCTAATTTTTTATTTAAACCTCCATTTAAAAGAACCATTCTGTCTCCTGAAGATACTAAAATTATTACATGGTGTGAAAGATATCATGGCTTAGACTGGGAATCTGGATACATTGACTTAAACGAGATTGATACAATTCTTACAAATATATATTTTTTATATAATAAACCAAAAGTATATGTAAAAGGAGTTGAAAAGACAAAATTTTTACAAAAAGTTTTAGATAGTGAAAGCATTACTAGCATTCCGACTTCTAATGCACCAAAATTAAGTAAATATAAGAAGGTTCCTGAGTGTTATTTTCATAAAACGATAGAAGTTTGGCATTGTGCATTGGAGAATGTAAAACTATTATACAATTATAAGAATTCTTACTAATAAAATTTTACTTTTCATTTCCTTTTTATCGCCAGAATAAAAATTATGTTAGTAAAAGTATAGCTTGTATATGAAGGGGTGATATCCTATCATCGACATCGTAATTGTAGCGGTCAACATCCACCAGAGTATTGAATCTATCCGCGGTTAGACAATTTGTAGTTTTTTGAAAATATTTTTTTTTTATTCCTTTTTTCATTTGTAAATATTGTAACCAAATATATTTAAACTCTTGTTAAACTAAGGTAACTATCAGTCCTTAGAATTATTTTGTCTTGTGAAGGTCTTTTCTTGTTTAATATATTTTTTAAACTATATTGGATTTTTAATCATGACCCTTAATCCATATATCCTTTTATATTACATTGCTAATAATATTATATTGTATGTGCATAATCCAAATAGAGTAACACTTGCTATGGCGTGTTTTGGGAATAAAACAGATACTGCTTTAAGTAAGCATTGTCACTATATGAAATACAAACTAATTAATAATAATTTTACTTCAGCTTTTTCTCACTTAATGCAAAACGATGAAAACAATAGTAAATATTTTAAAATATTATATTATTATCCTAATAATACTATTTTTGACAGTAATTGGATTCAGAATTTGCAGACAGAAGAATGCTCAAATAATACAGATTGTGAAAGTATTAAGAAATCTTTAAAAAATGAATCTTGTAAGATAATCGGAATTTTAAACTTATCATTATCAATATTTATACTTTGTGTCTTGTCGATTATGTCAATAATGTTTTATAAATTTAATTATTAAGTTTACTCCTCCTGTTATTTAAATAGTGCAAAAAAAATATTAACCTTGCGTTTTCATTATGGAAGGGGTATTAATATAAGAATAAATGTGACAAAAAGATAGCAGTCTACTTGGGTCTCTCAAAATGACCTATTATTCGAAAAATCAGTATTTTTCTAACGACCCAAAATCAAATTATTATAGTAGTGACATAAAAAAAGTAAATGAAGAAAAACTTTTAAACAACAAAATGTTTTGCTTGAATAATTCCTTATCAAAATTAATACAAGTTGGAATAAGTTTGGAAGAATTCTCGGCTAAAATAAAAATTAGAAGCCAAAATGGATTCAATATTACTTTAAGTGAAGAAGAGTGGAAAAGTCTTTTGAAATATCAGGGAGTAGTAGTAAATTATTTCTATTCATCTAACAACGAACCCTTTCCAGTCAAGATTAATGATCTTACTTTGTCATTTGAAAAAATTCATCAAAATCCTATTATAAAACTTCATAGATGTGATGGCGATTATTTGTATTTCGCTAGAGAAGTGTCTCTAGCGAAATACAAATAATCACTATCAGTAGTGACTGATAAATTGTGGGAAATACAAGAATTAATTAATTATAGAATTCAAATTATAAAAAAGCAGGAATCTGAAAAATATTTTAATGTGTTCCAAACTACACTCGTCAATAATTCAGTGGACTTGTTAACAAGTGTTTATAATGTTTTAAATCCCAGTCAAAATGCTAACAGTGAAAATGTTAGTACCATGTTGGAGATGTTATTGATGTATCCGAACGTGTTGGAAAATAAATTGACAAGAATTGCTCCGAAAAGAAAAAATTATGAAGAAATCAGTGAATATTAATGAAGACAAAAACAAATTTCACTTATTAGTTGTTTGGAATTATGCCTCAAGACAAGCACGCAAAAGTGATTATTATCAGTACTATCTGGATCGACTTCGTTTTGAAAAAAGACTACAAAATTGTGAAAAAATCTTTTCTAAAATATTAGATGTAAATCATAGAAATGTAATTTATAATGAAAGATTTAATAAAGAAATTTAGTTTAAAATAATGGTGTTTTAATTAAAAACTGTGTTTCTTGCTAATATTTATATATTAAAAATTATATTACAATAAAGATATATATAAATCATATTAGAATACATCCTTTTTTAATATCCATGAATTATGTGATTTATCCAATCCTAACCATTTAACATATACCTTATTTCCTTTTTTTCTTAGTATTTTTTCAACCAAATATACATCAGGATGTTTTACCTTCTGTAACTCTTCTTCATAAAATCCACCTTCAATATTTTCGTTTTTAATATCTTTTAAGAGATAAGTGGTTGGATTTGTTAACTGCACTTCCCTAATTTCAAAAATTTCAGTAGACCAGTTTGGTGTATATCCTTTATAGAATGCTTCCCTATGTTTAGAAATTCGAACAAAATCATTTAATATAAATTTATTTTGTTTGGGATCAATCGTTTTCTTATGTGTAAATGATTTTTTCATAATTATATTTGCGTTCTTCTCATTAACATTAGCAGGTTTGAATCCTGTTGTTCGATGTTTTTTATTATTATACTTTTTTAATATTTCAGGTAAAATATTCAACCACTTGTAATTACCTTGATTGCTAAAATGTTTCCACATCATACCTTTCAAGGTACGATTTACTCTTTCAACAATACTTGCTTTTAAATTTGAAAAAGTACTGTAATGATTTATATTGTAATTTTTCATAAGTTTTTGAAAATGTTGATTATAAAATTCTTTACTCAAATCCGTTTGCAAGTTTTTTGGTCTTGTAGTACTTTTTAAAATTTTGTCCATAGCTTCCAGAACATCCTTTCCTTGTTTAGTCTTAATAGGTTCAGCCCAAAAATATTTGGAAAATGCGTTGATCACCACTAAAATATATCGATATCCTCTATTAAATTTTGCGTATGGTAGCATTTCAACCAGATCTGCTTGCCATAAATCGTTTAACTGTTTAACTATAACCCGTCTTCTTTTGTAATTTTTTCTAGCAGGTTTATGAAGTTCGTTCACTACAGTTTCTTTAATATTTTCACTCATTTTTTAGTTTTTTATATTTTGTTTATGTTTTAGTTGTGACTCTAAGTTTGAAATATGTTGCTGGCTTTGTGTCAATTTTGACTCTATGTCTGAAATCTTAACTTCAGCGGCTATTATATTTTTTCGATTAAAAAATGCAGTATGATGAGCCTCCTTAGCAAAAGTTTTAAAATCATTTAAATCTTCTACAATTTTTTCCAAAGAAAAGGCTTTAGTGTATTTTTTAGAATCCTCTAGATCTTGAATGCTTTTGTCAACATTTTGTTGTAGTTTAGCAAATCGTTTTCCAAAATCCTCCACTGTTGTTTTCAAACCCGCCTGTAATAATTGAAACACTTTTTCCATGTTTTCAATTGGTTGAACATTATTTTCTAGTTTTTCTCTAAATTCCTCTTTTGTGTTATATATACTTCTGAAATGATCATTCTGAATTTTTTCAATTTTAAAATTTTCCTTTAGTTCATTAACTTCTCTTTTTAGAGGTTCTAATGTGACATTTACATTAAAACGTTTTGAAATGTGTCTACCAAATTTGTCGAGAGTCATTTTGAATGTGTAGCAAAATAATTACAACCTTTCCTTTTATACAATTATATTGGCCTCTTTTAATTCTTCAATAATAGAGTTAATTTCATTATTGTGCCATGTGGCCAGCTGCTTTTGAAGCTAATAATAATTTTAACCTTTCAACTAATTCATTGGGATCATCGAAATAAACAAACTCTATTTTATTATTACATAGATAAATCCATGAAACCTGTCCCCTTTTTTGTTAAATTTTTAAAATATTGTTGTATTTGTGATGTTTGAGCAATGGAAGAAGCTCTAGTTCTAGCCCTTGTAACAGGCGCTAGAGGTTTGGAGAATGAACGGGTTCTACCTCTAAGAGGATCCTTTAAAATCTCCTTATCTACAAGGTATGGATGAATAAGAGTAACATATTTATCTGAAGCTGTTCCGTGAATTTGTTCGTTCTCTTTATAGTTTTTTCGATGGGCATTAGTTCTTTTTAAAATATCCATGTAGTCGTCCACATCTTTAGCTTCGTATCCCAGAGGATGTTTTTTAAATAACAATTCAAATAACCCAGGCGTGCCTTCGTATGTAAGACCTTTTACTAATACATCTTTTCCTTGAAAATTTATTCTTGAATCACCAATAAAAAAAGATTCATCGTTTATATTATGTCTAATTCCATATTTGTGATCGAATAAGCTCTTCGTATCTCTTATCATTTCATCTACATACTTTCTAGGCAGTGGATCAAATTGATCCAAATATATTTTATATGTTTTTGTTGAAGGTAAATTCTGGATATATGATCTGCTTTCTTCAAGTTGTTGTCTAATTCCTTCGTCGGATTCGTTGCTAAGATTAACTGGTGTTCCTTCAAAAACCTCTTCCTCTTCTAAAAAAGAAAGTCCCATTGGTAATAAATGTTTATCATATGATGATACCCTTTTTTGTTTAGTTGGTGTAGAAGAAAAATAAGGTTGTGTTAAAAATGGCTGCTTTGTAGTTAAGAAACTTAAATTTCCAACGATTCTTCTTTGATTTTTTCCTTCTTTAACTTATCTGTTAATAATTCCTTCAAAGGTTTTATAATGGGTTCTAATTCTTTTTCCTTTTGAACCTGAGATTGTAGTATATCAGCTTTTAATTACTGAAATTTTCGTTTAACTGCCTTTCTAATTTTAACTAATTCTTTTGCCGCTTTTTCGTCCATCTTGTTCATCTGACTTTTTGTCATATACTATACAAACCTGATATTGGTAAGCTATTTATAAATGAATAAAGGAATCAAATCCGATATCTTCCAGAATTTATATTTGAATCTTTATCCACAACCAAGAATCCATATTTGTCTCTCCAACACAATAAACATAACTCTCTAAATTGTTTAAATGACATATCAATATTAACATGATCATCATAAATATGTTTCAGATTAGTTGAATCTTGTTGGAATATTATTAATAAATTTGCATTATCACGAATTAATTGTTTAGGTATAGATGAATACGTTTGACATAAATAAAAACAATCTGTATTTTTATGTCTTCCAAAACAAAAGTAATCCTTAACTATATTTTGATTACAACAAACAATATCGTCAAATATTATAATAGAATTTGGAATGATATCTTTTGGTGAAATAATATTTTCTTCATCTTCGGATTCGTAAAAACCAATTTCTTTGAGAGGTGTGAAGAGTTTTCTCAGATATTCATACTTTGGTTGATACAAGGATTTTGAATAAATATATATATATATATATATATATATATATATATATATATATATATATATATATATATATATATATATATATATATGTTCAAATCGCAAACCATTAGGGTCCTCTATAATACTAATAAGAACATTAGTTTTTCCACATCCAGATGGCCCAACCACTAATCCCCTTTTACTATTTCCGTCAAATAATTGTCCATGTTTTCGAAAAGTATTTTTTGCAACATCATGATCTCGAATATTGATTGTATAGGATTGTTTTTCGATCCGCATCTTAGGCATTAACTAAATGATTTTAAACTTACAGGTTTTTATATATAAGCAACTTGGTGTCAGAAAATTTTTCATTTCATTCAAAGATTTATAAAATGACTATATCTTATCCAAATCGCATTAAACGCAAAAGAACATTCCAAAAGATAGGAAGTGGTGTCTTAAATACACTAATTAATAAAATTCCTTTCGAACTGCATCTTCCAGGTTATAACTTTTGTGGTCCAGGAACAAAACTAGAAAAGAGACTTGCACGAGGTGACAAAGGAATAAATCACTTAGATGAGGCGTGTAAAGTGCATGATATTGCATATTCGACTTCAAAAGATATAAAAGGTTGGCATATTGCTGATAGTTTATTAGCTCGGAAAGCTTTGGAACGGTTCAAAGCAAAAGACTCAAGTTTTGGTGAGAAAGCTGCTGCTTTAGGAATAAGTGGAGCAATGAAAGTTAAAACGAAATTAGGAATGGGGATGAAAAGAAGGAAAAGGAGAACAAGGGGTCGTAAAGGATGTGGAATTTCATTAAATAAAGCTATTTCACTAGCCAGAAAGGGAATTCAAGTAAAAAATATTAACAGTTTAAAAGCGGGTGCTAAAATAGCGTTAGCATCTCTAAAGAAATATGGAAAGGTATCTACTCCAAAAAGGAGAATCCTACCAATTCCAAAATCTGGTGGATTCTTACCACTTATACCATTATTCGCTGGATTATCTGCTTTAGGCGCTCTAGGTGGAGGTGCAGCTAGAATTGCTAAAGCTGTTAATGACGCAAAAGCTGCAAAACAAAAATTAGAAGAAGAGAAAAGATATAATCAAACTATGGAATCTATTGCGGTAGGAAAAAAGGGAAGTGGACTTTATTTAAGACCATACAAATCAGGTTGTGGCTTATATCTTAAACCATACTCAAAAAACTGTTAAACAAAATGCCTCGAAATCTGCTCACAAACATTGATATAGTTAAATATGTTAAACAACTAAAAATACAATACTTTCGAGGTATTTTTATGAGAAATAAACTACCAAAAAAAATTAAAAAAACGGAGTGTGGAATAATTAATTTAGACGAGTCTAGGGGGGAAGGAAGTCACTGGACAGCTTACGTTAAAAAAGGAACAAATATAATATATTTTGATAGTTATGGAAATTTACGTCCTCCGCTTGAAGTAATTAAATACTTTTATTGTGATGGTAAAAACAACATAATACAATATAATCATGGTCAGTATCAAAAGTATAATGCAACCAATTGTGGACAACTATGTTTAAAATTTCTTTATAAAAACATGTAACGAATATTTTCAAATTTATTCCTTAATAGAAGTCTAAAGAAACATGTCATATAGTTTTGTAATTAGTGGTAATTCTTCTACACTAACAGTAGAGAACCCACCAATATTTTTAGACGAAAATTTTGAATATGTTATCGGACTTATTAATTTTGAAACTTTCAATGCTATTCCGAATATTGATGCAACAAATAATTTGTTTATTTATAATCATACTAATGAATTTAGAATACCATTTGGAGGCTATGAAATAGATGACTTAAATACATTGTTACAGAAACATCTTGATAAAGAAGGCTTAAGTTTTCATCTTTTCCCCAATAATAATACTTTACGAACTCACATTAAAACAACTTTTCCAATAACTTTTCGAGAAGGCACGATAGGAAAAATTCTTGGATTTGATAATAAAGAATTGAATGCCAATCAAGAATATATATCAGATCGACCCGCTGAAATTATTCGGGTAAACTCCCTAATCATAGATTGCAGTGTTGCAGAAGGATCTTATTTAAATGGAAAACCAGTTCATATAATTCATCAGTTTTTCCCCAGTGTAGGTCCTGGTTATAAAATAATAGAGTCACCTCAACACATTATTTATTTACCTGTAACAGTTAAAATTATAGACAAAATTACACTTAAAATACTCGACCAAGAAGGTGACATCGTCAATTTATGAGGAGAAACCGTGACAGTAAGACTACATCTTAAGAAAATAGAAGAATAATGGTTTTTTTATATAACAAAAAGACAAATTTCGGTCATCAACAAAAGTTTAATATAAGTAAATTCAAGCAAAATTCAATCAGTAACTCTAAGGCGTTAACATCTTCTAACCGCAAATTTCTCGTATCTATAGGTTTCAAGCTTAAAACAAAACAATAAAATGGAACACTTAAATGTAAAAGAAAACATTCTTGTAGATGAATCAATAATGAGTTGGGAATTACTTTCTTTCGATCCATTTAATCCAAATAAACTAGGACCAAATGATGAAATAAGAATTTCTTTGCAACAAACAGGAAAATATCCTCTACCCTGTAAAAGTGAATTATACTTAGAACTAAAAGTCTTAAATGAAAATAATGAACCATTAAAAAATATCTTATTAATTAATAATGCACCAGCATTTTTATTCAAGGAACTGAGATATGTTTTAAATGGAGTTACTATTGATTCTGTAAGGGATTTTGGAATAACTTCTACATTAAAAGGTTATGCATCATTTAATGAAAATGAAAGTGTAAAACTTCAAAATGGTGGTTGGTATCCGAAATCTAAAAAAGGGGACAAGATTATGACTGATGAACAAGGAAATGTTTCTCTGTGTATTCCTCTAAAAATGTATTCTGGATTTTTTGAAGATTATAATAAAATTATTTTAAATTCACAACAAGAATTAATTTTGATAAGGAGTAATAATGATTCAAACGCGTTAATATCAACGAGCGATAATGAAAAACCAAAAATCACATTAACAAAACTTTGTTGGCGAGTTCCCCATCTTACTGTAGACATTCCGCAAGAATTAGCACTTACCAAAATTATTGACAGGAACAGTGACATTATTATTTCTTTCCGTAGTTGGGAATTAGTTGAATATCCTGAATTATTAGAAACCACTAGGCACAACTGGCCTGTTAAAACTTCTACAAAAGTTGAGACACCACGCCATGTTTTAATCGCTTTTCAAAAAGATAAACGTAACAACCTTAAAATGGATATGAGTAAATTTGATCATTGTGAACTAAGAAATATAAATGTTTTTTTAAATTCTGAAAGGTATCCTCTTCAGTTAGATTTTACAAATAATAAATTTGCCATATTATATGAAATGTTTTCCGAATTTCGTCAAATGTATTATAACCATGCGGTAGAATCAATCTTCAGTCCAAAAGATTTTAAAGACAACGCACCTATAGTTTATATTAACTGTTCCCATCAAAGAGACTTACTTCAGACCGGTCCAGTAACAATGACAATTGAGTTTGAGACAAAAGAAACAGTTCCAGCAAAAACATCAGCATATTGCCTAATAATTCACGATAAAGTATTTACTTATAATCCACTAACTAAAATAGTAAAACAACTATAATAATTATCCCCACTCCAGTTTATAGACTAAATTTATTTCAATCACATTATTCTATAATTCTAGTAATAATTATGTATTCAAAGGTGATACACTAATGACTTCATCTCAAATGATACGCATTGAAATTTTTATTAAAAATATAGAAATTCTAAAAAAACAAATAAGAGAATACTCTCTAAAAAAATATATCTGCCAGCAATTTTCGTTGCTAAAAATATGCGACTAGTTTTGGATATACAAGGATTTAAGGATGAGCGAAACAAATTTATTCCCAAAGAATTGGCTACGTATGATGGAAGCAGAATTAGTCATTATGTCAACAACCCTATCCATTAAGTTTTCTTTCTCCTGATTTACACAAGCAAGCTACATGGTTAATGAAGAATCATCACTGCATCAATTGGAATGTTGGATATACACCACTCCACTATTTTTCCAATATTGTTCAAAAAATGACTGAAGAAGCCCAATGTGTTTATGTTAAAGGAAGTGAAAAGGCTAACTATATTAGAAAATATTGTAAGAAACCTAGATTGAACTAGACGAACAACCAATTCTACATCCATCAACACCTAAATGTTTTTTCCATATTAAGTCACCGTCCATGTGTGCACTTTCAAATGTATTGTATATGTATAATCAAAAATTTTTCATGAATGAATAAAAAGACTGATTAAATATATTACTGTTTTATTTCTCCATATTCTAATAAAGTGATTACAAGTATAATAACCTTTTAAACAACCCCCATTAAAAATTTTCATTTACAGGGGACTAAATTATTTTCACAAGTTAGTAAATCAATAAAAATATTATTGTTCATATTTATATTTTAATACAGAAATATTGTCATATAATTCTAATCGATAAAATTTAATCACTTACTTTACAAAATTCTTTGTCTTTAAAAACTCTAAACAAGCTTGCGCTGCTTCTTGACACATTGATGCATGTTCCATATATTTTATGTATAATATTACATCTTGCGCTTCCGTATCTTCTTCAGCTCCAAGAGCATAATATTTCGAATATGCTTCTGACATAATAAAGTCTTCATACATTTCACTGACTAAAGTCTCCATATTTACACTCAAAAATCACAAAATCACAGAGAAGAAAGTTCGTCACATTCTTGCTCAGCTTCCTTTATTAAATTGAACACCTCCGATTCACTATCTGAGATATATTTTTTAAAAGTAAGCGCCTTTCTAGAAAATCCATTACTTAAAAAATTTCTTATTAACTGTAGAAGATCTTCATTTACATAAAAAGCACGACAAATATCTATACCATTTTCAAAATATTCCGCCGTATCCATGTAATAAGGAACCCATTCTGCTTTACTGTGCAAAGCAAATCTTTGATACCAAGTACTTTCATCAATAAACTCTTTTTCTATTTGTTGAACTTCTTGCAACACTTCTTCATTCACAGGCATTTTAACCTTACTGAATACCAAAACTAAATTAAAGTAGCACCTCTATGCACAACTTATACATCTCCAGTCCCTCTACTTTGATGGTTAGAGTGGGATTTAACCTTGTTTTTAATTGTGTATGTGACCAATCAATGTCTTGCGGAGGTAAAATTTTAGGAGTAAAATTATGAGGTAAGCTAATTATAGGGAGTTAAACTATGATATGCTAATTGGGAGGAGGGTCTCTCAGTTCAGAGGCGGAGGTAAAAAGAAAATTATTATTTTTTTAATATATGGAGTAAAACTAATTAATTATAATATATGGAGTAAAACTCGTTAATTTTAATATTTAAATTTATGCAAATTAGGAGGACGAGAGTAATTTCCCTATGTATATCCTACTGACAAGTTGTTTATTATCCACCAGTTGTAACGAATGTTAAACTAAATTACAATATAAGGTATAAACAATAACACCAACTATATCTACATCTCTCTTTTTCAATTAAAGGTTTAATCTGTTTGGCATTTTGACAATACGACCTGAACAAGTGGTTCTTATAAAACTGTCATTTGACCCTCCATTCTTTTGAACAACACTACGTTGCAAATTACTTTCGCTCGGTGCTTCTCTATCACCTACTACATTCGTTTTTCTATAACTTTTCTCAGAACTATTTCCGTTATCCTCCTCTCTTTCACAGTATACAATATTTTCGTCCTTTTCACCTACACCATTTCTTTCACCCGCACACTCTATAAACATTTTTGTTTATGAATTCTTATGCAAGTTTGGATTATATTTTTGCTCACCACCAACCCTTGAATTTTGAATTGAGCTATGGTTGCTATTATTACCTGTACTTTTAATAAATTTACGGTTTCTTCTTAACACAAAACCATTGCTCATTTTCACTTTATAAGTTCTCGCTCTTATTTTTTCAATTATGATTCCACGTTTCCAGACATCACGTGGTTTTGTCTGAACATAAACCTCCGATCCTATACTAATTTCTGGTAAGTTTCGAGATTTTGAGTTATAGTATTTTGTTTGAGATTCTTGTCTAGTTTTAATCAAATTTTCTTTACGCTTGAAAATTTTTGACCTAAGAGAATTTGTTGTAATTGGTAAATTTGACCTAAGTTTCCTAGAAAACATTATTTGAGCAGGTGAAATATTATCTTCTAAAGGTGTATTCCTGTAGTTTAATAGTGCCAGATGTAAGTCTTTTTTCTCTTCTATAACCTTGTTAAAAAAATTTTTACAGTCTGAATATGTCTTTCTGCCATACCGTTACTCTGAGCATTTGTGGGTGACGATATTTTATGAGAAAAACCCCATTCCTCAGCAAATTTTTTGAACTGCAATGAGCTAAATTGAGGTCCTCCATCGGATACTAAATTTTACGGTATACCAAACAATGCAAATCTATCTTTAAGAATTTTAATTATACTTGAACTAAATGTAGTTTTTAATTCGATAACATCTACAAATTTCGAAAAATAGTCCACTAAGAGTAAGTATTTTGCACCAGAGATCTCAAAAATATCACATCCTACTTTGTTCCAAGGAATATTTGGAATTTCATGAGAAATTAAAGTCTCATGAGCTTGTGAATTTGAGTATTTGGCACATAGATGACAATTGCTAATTTTTTGCCTGATATCATTTTGCATTGTTGGCCAGAAAACAGACTCTTGAGCAAGTTTAAGACACTTGCTATAGCCAAGATGAGAGCAGTGAATCAAATTTAGCATTTCTGCACGCATTGAGGAAGGAATAACTATACAACTACCTTTAAAAATTAAATCATCTATTATACAAATTTCACTCTTATATGGTAAAAAAACTTGTATTTTAGTATTTAATTTTTGAATGTTTTTTGGTCAGCCATTTAAAACTACTTTTTTTAGCTCTTGTAATTGCATATCTTTCTGAGTTTCGTTTTTAAATTCTTGTATTCGTTCTGGTGTTGCATTTATCTGTTCTTTTATTAAACATACTTGTGCCTCAACATCATTATCAAAAACGGAATTTTCTATATTTGAATTTAAATATGCCCGTGATAAAGCATCAGCCAATATCAGATTTTTACCAGGTTTATAGACTAAAGAAATGTCATATTTTTGAATCTGTAGCATCATTCTTTGAAGTCGTTCTGGGCATTTATTAAGTGGTTTTTTAAATATTGAAATTAAAGGTTGATGATCAGTTTCCACAGTTACTTTTTTCCCAAATATATATTGATAAAATTTATCTAAACCAAAACAGATTGCAGACATTTCTTTTTCTATTTGTGCATACCTAGACTGAGCTGGCGACATTGCTTTTGATGCATAGGCACAAAGTAATTTATCTTGTAAAAGAACCCCGCCTAATCCAGACTTTGAAGCATCAACTGAGATTACGGATTCTTTAGAAATATCAAAATATTGTAATATAGGCTGTTTCGTTAAAAGTTGTTTTAAATTTTCAAAAGCTTTGGTGTGTTCTTTAGTCCAAATAAAACTGTTTTCTTTTTTAAGTAACTCGCGTAGTGGCAAAGTATTATCAGAAAAATTTTTAATAAATTTACTGACATAAGTAAGCATACCTGGCAGTCTCTGAAGGTCATTTTTATTTTCCGGTTTTGGAATGTCTAGGATACCTTGAATTTTTGATTTATTTGGACTAATGCCATTTGCTGAAAATGTATGTCCCATATAATCTATTTTAGTTTTTCCAAATTTGCATTTTTCTAGATTAAATCGGACGTTATTTTCCTTAGCAATTTCAAGGACCTTTCTCAGATTTTGATCATGTTCTAATTTGGTTTTTCCCCAAATCAGAATATCATCAATATAAATTTCACATCCTTTCATAGAGAACAAATTCTTAAACCTATCTTGAAACACCTCCGGAGCCGATTTGATTCCGAATGGCATTCTCAAAAATTTATACCGTCCAAAAGGTGTTCCAAAGGTACATAGGTCAGAACTTTCCTCATCTAAAGGAATTTGATAAAAACCTTGCGCAGCATCATGAGTACTAAAATATTGTGCACCTAATAACTGACTAGTAATTTCATCTATAGTTGGAATATTGCAGTATTCACGTTTGATATAATTGTTTAGATCCTTAGGATCCAAACATATTCGTATAGTACCATTTGGCTTCCTTACAAGAACCATTGCATTGACCCAATCAGATGCACCATTTACTTTTTTAATAATGTTCGATGATTCCAGCTCATCCAAAGCTTGTTGTAAACTGTCCATCAAAGGTAATGCAACCTTCCTTACAGGATGTACAACTGGTACTGCATTATCAGCTAACTCTATGTGATAAGGTGTAGTTGCTATAGAACCAACACCTGAAAATACCGCGCTGTATTGAGTAATTAATTTATTATATTCACCTAGATTTTTGATTTCGTCTACGCGCATAATTAAATTTAAATTAATTTAATGTTTTTAAACCTAAAATGCATTGCCTGTTAGAGTTTACTATGTAAAAATCAATCGTATGTTGCTCATTATTTTTTATGCATACCAAAGTACTTTTTCCCAAAATCTGAATATTATTACCTGTTGTGGGTTTTCTCGATTGATAATTGATAAATTTGCTGGTGATGCGTTTTTATTTTATTAGAATATGATGATAAACGTTAAAAATTACAATTATATGTCGTTTGCTTTGCGGCTTCTTTTCGATTGTCCCTCCCTCGTCCTCGTTGTCGGTTTTGTCCCAGGGTTGCCAAGTGGCTCCAGAGGTCGTCGAGAGTTGTTCCTTCGCTTGTTTGTAGCTGGTGATAAGTGGATTGTATTTTAGTGTTAAATAGAATAGAATAGAATAGAATAATATTTATTATGCAATAACAGTTACATCATTACATAAAAGGTAGCATTCTCAGAGAGTTCTTCCATGCTACCCTACAGTTCTTCCATGCTACCCTACCCCTACCCCTTAAATGAAATACAAGGGCTGCTCGTTAGGATCAAACATGCCGCCGCCCTTGGAATACTGTAGTCTTTCAAAACTAGAAATGCTTATTTTTTAAACTGGGATAGTGTCAAAATTAGTAGTGATATTTAATCACTAATCACTGATCGCGGATCGGGAGTAAACATAGTTTTTGTATTGCACGCACTGTGAGTCCTGCCGCGGTACGCACTGTGGCAGTTCGTACTAAATTGTCACTGCCTTCGTGAAGATCAACAATACGACCTGATTTCCAAAATAACGGGGGACAATTGTCGTCGACAATAAGAACCATACTGTTTATTGTTGCTTCAACAGAAGTAGTGGGCCAGCGAGCACGTTGCTGCAATTCATTGAGATAACTACGACTCCATTTTTTCCAAAACAGTTGCTCCACTTGCTGAAGGACTTGGTATTGCTTAAGTCGGTTTTCTGGTAGTTTGGTGAAGTCTAGTTCGGGAAGGGTATGAAGGGGTTGACCGATAAGGAAGTGCCCGGGGGTGAGCACGGAAAAGTCGTTAGGATCATTTGATAAGGGGTAAAGCGGTCGAGAGTTCATGATCGCTTCTATTCGGGCAAATACAGTGTATATCTGTTCAAAAGTTAAAGTAACCCGTCCCACAACTCTTTTTAAATGATACTTAGCCTGCCTGACAGCAGCTTCCCACAAACCACCTCGGTGAGGGGAATAAGGTGGATTAAATTTCCACTCGATTTTATTTTCTAAAAACCAATCAATAATTTCACGTTCCGTGATAGACTTTTCAAGTGATCGATATAGCTCCTGAATTTCCTTATTTGCTCCGACGAAATTAGTTCCATTGTCTTGGAAAAATCACATCTCATTATAGAGCAGTTCCACTTCATTTGCTAAACTTAATTAGAACAGTGTAGCCATATCTCAAAATAGAGGGAAAGTTCTAAAGAACAATACTGGCATATCGTGAAATATTACACAAATAAATGTCCTATATTGTTCATTCTTAAAGTCAAGATCGGCACAAATTTAAAAAATCAAGAATAAAACAGACAATATTGACTCAACTTATAATGTTCCATAAGGATCACTATTTTAATGATTCTTTTAATGGGCAACAATGTCACATCCTATGATGTGCCATTATTGTTACACTATAATTATAGAACCAGAAAAAACTTACCGTCCTATCTTCAAAATGCCACTATTGCACCAGCCTGACGTGTTCACTGATCGGTGGCTACTGACGCACTAAATTATTGTGCCGGTATTGCAAGCGTGCCTGCCAAAAAAACCGCGAAAGTCAACAGTGGCACTAGCGACATCTAGCGGCTTTTTCGTAAAATATCTTTGTGCCGGTTTAGTTTCGAGTAGAATTTAGTTAGGCACGTAACATGAATGGAAAATCTCAATTTGGGTATTTTTTGAGATGTGCCGTTATTGCACCTAGTGAGCGATATGCTCAACCTTGCCTTCTGCACCGGTTTCTTACACCAGTTATAAACATATTAAAAATTTAAAGTTAGCCGATCCAAATTGGTTCACTCCCGCTCCAATCGACTTACTGTTAGGGGTGGATTTTCTGCCTTATATTTTGCAAGATGGTAAAATATTAGGCCAGCCAAATGAACCCGCCGCTTTTAACACCATATTTGGTTATGTAATAATGGGTCATTATAATAGTCCCATTCAAACTTATACTTCATTTTTATGTCAAGTTAATTACACCGATATTAATGATTCGTTGCGCAAATTTTGTTAATTAGAAAATGTCCCTACTAAATGTATCTTATCCCCCGAGGACGATATATGTGAAAAATAGTTTTTAGAATCTGAAGGCCGTTACATGGTATCTTTGCCGTTTCGCGACGCGGAGCCTAGTTTTCCGGGCAGTCTTAATATTGCTTACAAACGCTTTTTATCTTTAGAAAAACGATTATTAAAATCACCCGATCTTTATGCCAAATATTCCGATTTTCTAAAAGAATATTTAGACCTAAATCATATGGAACTTATTGACAGTACCTATTCTAATGACCGCTCGTTTTATATTCCTCATCACGCTTTTTTCTACAAAAACCCGACAGTTTATCTCAGTTTATCAATTGAGGGTTATTTTTAATGCTTCCGCTAAAACTGGTACGTGTACATCGCTAAATGAAACCTTATTAAAAGGGCCAAAATTACAAAAAGATATTTCTTCAATTATATTAAATTTCCGCTTGCATAAGATCGTGTTGACGGCTGACATTTCAAAAATGTACCGTCAAATTTTGATTGCTTCGGATCATCAGGATTCTCAAAGAGTTCTATTCCGTTTTAACGCTAGCGAACCCGTCTCCGAATATCGGTTAAAAACTGTTACTTACGGTACTTCTTCTGCGCCCTTTTTGGCCTTAAGAGTTTTACAGCATTTAGCTGAACATGAGAAAATTAATTTTCCACACGCGTCTGACGTTATCGATGATATTTGTACAGGGATGGATTCTATCGAAGAGGCTCGGTCTCTTCGAGACGATCTTATAAATCTTTTAAAACGCGGTGGTTTTGAGCTCCACAAATGGGCAAGTAATCATCCGTTGGTACTTAGTGACTTACCAGAGACTGTTATTAATCCTGTATCGTCGTGCTTAGACTTTGATAGTGTAACTAAAGTTTTAGGATTACGTTGGCAGCCTCAGTTCGATCATTTTACTTTCGTCGTGGGACCTATGACTAATAGTTGTACAAAACGCCATATTTTATCTGCGCTTGCGCGAGTTTTTGACCCGTTAGGTTATCTCACTCCAGTTACTTTATTCGCAAAATCCCTGATCTCAAAACTTTGGGTTTTAGGTCTAGATTGGGACGCTGAAACTCCGCCAGAAATAAGTAGTATTTGGAATAAATTTAAATCCGAACTAATTTTACTAAAAGAAGTTAAATTACCACGCCATATAAATATTTGGTCGGGACAAGCTACTTACGAAGTTTGTGGTTTTGCCGATGCAAGTATGCGCGGATATGCCGCTGTAGCCTTCCTGCGCGTCTCTTATAATAATGAAGTAAATGTTTATTTTTTGTGTGCCAAATCTCGAGTCGCGCCTTTAAAAACAATTTCTATACCTAAATTAGAGTTGTGTGCGGCGTTATTATTATCGGAACTTGTAGATTTTATTTTACGAACTTACAACAAGCGTATTTTTATTAGTAATGTATACGCCTGGTCAGATTGGACTGTTGCCTTATCGTGGATTAAATCACACCCGTCTCGATGGAAAACCTTTGTTTCTAATCGCGTAAGTTTAATACAAGAAAAAATTGCTCCCTCTAATTGGCGATATATATCTACTTCTTTAAATCCCGCAGACGTCGCTTCTAGAGGTGTTTTTCCTTCAGAATTATTAAATCATACTCTATTTTACCGAGGTCCTGAATTTTTAAAACTTTCGCTCGAACTGTGGCCAAAGCCCCTTTGTTTATCCACTTCTGAGGTTCTGGAAGAGGAAAGGAAAGTTGTTGGTTTAGTTTCCGTTAAAAATGCTGATTCGGACCCCCTTTTGCATGTTCTAATTAATAAATATTCTTCGGTAACCACGCTACAACGAGTTGTAGCCTATATGTTACGTTTTACTAGTCAGTTAACGTGTAAACTTCATAAAACACCTCTGCGTCAATATGATAAAAAATTTTACCTATCAAGAACTGCATAATGCTTTACTGCAGATCATTAAATAAACTAGTGTGTTCAGGGAAGAAATAAAGGCTTTAAAGAAGAACAACTACTTTCCAGACCTCCCCAAAAACTTAATTTATTTTTAGATTCCCAAAATATATTACGAGTTGGGGGCAGGTTACACTTCTCTTCCCTTTCTTACGATAAAAAGTATCCAATCTTATTGCCCAAGTCGCATCGCTTAACTAATCTTATTATTGAAAATTTGCATCAGAAATACCTGCATGCCGGAGTTCAGTCAATACTATTTTTACTAACTCAAAAATTTTGAATAATATCAGCTAAAAAAGTTATATACTCGGTCATTTCTAAATGTGTTAGATGTTTCCGGAATAAACCTCAACCGCTTACCCCTTTTATGGGTAATTTACCGCCTCCTCGCGTTTCTCAACTTAAATGTTTTTCTCACGCCGGGGTGGATTTAGCTGGGCCTTATTCTATAACATTGGGAAAAACTCGTGGAGCTAAAACTTTTAAGGCCTATATAGGTCTGTTTGTATGTATGGCCACTGAGGCTATCCATTTAGAGCTCATTAGTGAATTAACCGCTGACGCTTTCATCGCGGCATTACGTAGATTTGTGGCACGCCGGGGACGGTGTAGTCATTTATATAGTGACAATGCTACTAACTTCATTAGTGCAAATAAACAGCTTCTACAAATTAATACAGACCAACCCATAGAGTGGCATTTTATACCACCTCAAAGTCCGAATTTTGGAGGCTTGTGGGAGGCGGGCGTCAAGTCTGTAAAAACTCATCTTATTAGGGTTATAGCGGCTCAATTACTAACGTATGAGGAGTTTCTGACGGTTCTTTGCCAGATTGAAGCTATCTTAAATTCGAGACCTCTTACCCCTATGAGCACCGATCCTAATGATCTCTCAGTTGTAACCCCCGGTCATTTTTTAACATTGGAACAATTAAGTTCCGTCCCTGACGTGGATCTAGCGGACGTACAAATTAATCGCTTATCTCGATGGCAGCTTCTCCAGAGGTTGCACCAAGACTTTTGGAGACGCTGGCATTCTGAATATTTACATATACTTCAGCAGCGGAGCAAGTTTTTGAAGCCCACTGATGCTCCCGCGCTGGGTGCCTTAGTTTTGATTAAGGACGATTTGTCCCCTCCTCTTCAGTGGCGTCTTGGCCGTATTATCACCTTTCATCCTGGTCGTGACCGTGTTGCTCGAGTCGCCACTGTATGGACCACCAATAATGTGCTAAAGGGCCCTTTATCGAAATTATGTCCACTACCGATTTATTCTTCCTCTCAAGATGCGTAGCATCTTTGGGGCCGGAATGTTAATATTTAATTTTAGTTATTATTTTAATTTAAGTGGCAACTTAAAAATAATCTTTTCTTTTTGATTTCTCATTTGAGTCCTATAAGTTTTCAAACTTTGGGGTTTTTACATATTATATTCCTGAAACATTCGCTTTTCTTTTAAACTTTAAAATTAATTGATAAATTTTTATTTTGTATAAAATCAATATTCTAATAAAACGCGATAGGCGCGCAAAACCGTCCAGTGCTTGATTTCATATCTCAGGTGACTTTTTTTGGTCTCTCTGGCCGCTGGAGGTGGCCTGCAAGATGCGTGAATTAGAACGAGAGTCTACAACAGTACATTGACCACTTAAGTGCTTCACGTTTTGTTCCTGTTCGTCCTGTTGCCGTCGTGGGGGCCCCCAATTGAGCCAGCCTGTTAGCCAAAGGGTAAGTCACCTGTACTTGTAATGATACAAATCACTGGCCGCCGATTATTTTTACTTTTATAATGTTTAATGATAATAATTGAATAATTATTTTTTGTCACTAACATCAGTATTTTCTCCAGCTCTAAGCTCTACCCAAACCTCAAAGAAAGAGAGATACAGTCCACTAAGTTTTACCATTTATGAGCTAACGAAACATCCATGATATCTAACGCTTTGCAAACGGGGGTTATTCCAGGGACGGCTCTAACCTAGTTGGAAGTAAAATTAGTACCCGATTTGAAAATAAAATACAAATATTTATTTACCCACATTGTGATATTTGAAAATGCGATATACGAAAATACGTCGGTTACAGTGATCTACCATACAGAGTGTCTGAAAAGTCTTAGCATGGGCAAATATCTTTACTATTAATAAAGATAGAGACATCAAATTTTAATTGTATCTGATTGGTTAATAAATCTACTTTTTTATGTAATTTGACTTTTTCCACCCCCTTGGGGTGTTGCGCTAGGGAGTTGAGATCAAAAACTTTAAATGCAACCCTATGCCGTGTGGTACTTCATTTTAAAGGTCTTTTCGAGAATGGCAGATGTTACTTCTTGGCAGAGTTCCAAAATGGACTTTATTCTGGGCAAGAAGTATTCTTGTTGTGCGGTGTCACAATGTCACCTAGTTAAGAATGTTTAAAAGAGTAAGACGTCATAAAATCGTAGAAATATGTTAAATACGTAGTTGTAGTTTTACTATTGGAGATATATGATTTGAATGTAGACACCAGAGTACATCCCCTGAAATTTCGTGCGCATGTCTAGCCCTCTTGGTTTGCGCGTGGTACGCATTTGGGTCTACTCCGCAGATATAAAAAAAAAAAATAAGTCGAAAAAAAGTTATAAAGTTAAATCCGTAGTGGAACTTTGACTATTGGAGATATATTCTTAAAAGCGAATGGGTTCAAATGAATACACCAAAGTCCATCTCCTTAAATCCCTTGCGCATGTCTAGCACGCTCGGTTTGCGCGTGGTACGCAGTTTGGCTACTGCGCAGATAGCAAAAAACCAAAAATATAAAAAACGACAAGTGAAGAAGTCCAAAAAGTTGGAAAAAAGTTAGAAAGAAAAGTGCCCCACAAAACAAAAAATAAATGTGCTAGCAGACTGGTACTGTATGGCACAAGAGGTCGACTAACGGTCGACTTATGCCCCGGCCGATTGTACGATTTACCATTTATAATTTTTATAGGCTTGCCATTTAAAAATGAATTAAAATACGGGGTTTGCGGTAAAATGTTCCTTTTTTGAAGACTTTCAAAAGAACGGACCACACGGCATAGGTTTGCATTCAAAATTTTTGACCTCAACTCCCTAGCGTCACCCCCCAAGGGGGTTGAAAAAGTCAAATCAACTGAAAAAGTAGATTTATTAACCAATAAGACACAACTACCATTTGGTGTCTCTATCGTTATTAATAGCAAAGATATTTACCCATACTAAGACTTTTTAGACACCCTGTATGTTATATTACTTTTACCGAAGTATTTTCGTATTTCGCATTTTCAAATTACACAGACTGAGTAAACAAATATTTGTATTTTATTTTCAAATCGGATCCTAATTTTATTTCCAATTAGGTTAGAGCCATCCCTGGAGAACCCCCGTTTCCAAAGCTTTAATGATATCAATACTGTTTTCTTGTTTAGCTTGAGAAGAAAGTTTTAAGTAATTAGTGTAGTGTGTTCCACAAAGACTTTTGTTTAAGCAGATAATTTTTACTTTTGCTCAATATCAATAAAATATACGTTTGTATTTGATTCCAGTGTTTATTAAAATAATCCTAACAAATATCCTTCAACTGGTTCTGGACAATACGCTGCGGATGCACGCTTGTTTGGAAGCAAATAATGGAAGACATTTTCAACATACCTACCTATTCTCTACTAGATAAGTATCATTCTTTGAAACTAACTACTAAATAAATACTAAATAGGGTAAATCACCCAAATGTTGCACTGTGCTAATGATTGGCACCTTATTGCTAATTTTGCCTCTTGCGAATAATTCTCCCTGTCATTATATATAATACTTTTCTTTTAAATCTGGAAACACTACCCCTTCATTTAATTCCTACGCGGGAAATAAAATTTCAGTTATAACCGAAATATCACCGGGTAAGTGTCGCAAGTTCCTGAAAACAGTACATGGACAGCCAATTTTTTAAGAAAGAAGCAACTTTTAGGTGCTGTTTTTTTGGGGTAAAAAGGTTTTATTTTGGATTGTGAGTAGATATACTTGGCCGGAGCAGATTGCACCCCCCACCACTTTTTGATTGGTCGACCCCCCCACCCAAGCCCCGCCCCCAAGCCCCGCCTCCAAGCATCTGATTGCTCGCCCCCACCTAAACCCCGCCTTCAAGCATCTGACCCCTTCCAGCAAGGCGCGCTAATTTCCCACTCCAAATTATGCATAGGAGGGATAGAAGAGAAGGGGTTGCAGCATAAAAGGTTGATAATTTCAGTTAAACGCTATTAGTTCTGAAGTAATAAAGTGTTCTTCTACTAAAGTTGAAATAAAATAAAACAATGGATTTTCAATCCAAATTGTATATTTATAATGGTACTCCATTAAATGGGCAACGGGAAGAAATGGAATCGATTCATAAGGAAGAAAAAATTTATTTTCAAAACACTACTGGTTTTTTAGCTGAGGATAGACTTAATACTCTTGTGGATGTTGACCGCTACAATTACGAGGATGATGAAGATGAAGATGAAGATGACTCCGGCACCGAGGAAGAAGTTCTGGGGAGTGGTTGTGGAGAAGAAGGGTTAGTGAAAATTAAAAGAATTAACGCTTCAGAAGCTGTGAAAGAGAACTATTTAAAACGTGAAGTGTGCGTAATGCAATCATACATATTAATCACATCCATGGCGGGTGGCATGTACAGTCTGTGTCACGAGTGTTACTTTTTATTAGCCATAGAACAACAACGTGGTAAACACATACATGTAAACACCCATTATAAGCGTGCCATGGATTGTTGTAAAGATGAAATTAAATGTAAAGTGTGTGAGCAAGTTCTACATATGATTATTTTATCAGACGTCTGTGTAATGTGTAATAAACCGGATGTACAGAAAATCACAAACCATAAAATTGAGAAAACAACCTTAGAACAAAGCGTGTGAAGACTTCTTTGAAGATTTAACTCTGCAAAATTGTTTAAACAGTATAACTATATATTTAAAAATGTTGGATCATTATAAATATACAATTTGGATTGATAATAGTTTTAGTTTAATAAATATTTCTAAGCGGAAATTTGTGTTTATATTTTCCTCAACATTAACCCAACTTAATATTCATGCGATAGATAAATGAAAAACGTAATGCAAGATAAAATTTTATTTATTACTGCATAAAGTTTAACAATTATTATTCATACTGTGTGTTAATATCACTCTTCGCACAGTAGCGTTTTTACTAACATATTTCTTTAATTCAGGTGATAAAGAGAGGTTAATCAAAAGTACAATTTTATTGGTAGCAATTCTTATAATTGTATAATAGTTTTACATTCTCCAATGCACAGTGGCAAGCTTGTACCGTTTTATGAAAATATCAATCAGGAATCTTCTTATATTTACTTAATTTTGGTTCATTAGAAGTCGGAATGCTAATAATGTTTTCGCTATCTAAAACTTTTTGTAAAAATTTTGTCTTTTCAACACCTTTTACATATACTTTTGGTTTATTAAATAAAATATATATATTTTTAAGAATATTATCAATCTCGTTTAAGTCAATGTATCCAGATTCCCAGTCTAAGCCGTGATATGTTTCACACCATGTAATAATTTTATTATCTTCAGGAGACAGCATGTTTCTTTTAAATGGAGGTTTAAATAAAAAAGTTGAAAGACGAAATCCATCATAAATTGCCACTTCTTTAGGAACGTAACCAAAGGAACAAGTATACCCTTGAATGTCAATAAAAATGTGTGAAGTGCACTCTTTCATGGTGTGCAGTGAAGTGAAGTATTGCTAGTAAAAATTCGCTTTTAAAATCCACCTTGTCGTGGAGTTGTTTTAATTATAATAAAGAAAAAAATGTTACAAAGAAAATATATTTAAAAACAAAGCAATATACAACTAAAAATTAAACTAAAAATTATACCTATAATTAAAAATACGTTTACACAACCTTTCGGTTGTTTTCGTCGCACACACCTCAACACTTAAATATTACACTCACTCGATGGCGCGCTGCTGCTGCTGCTGCCGTTGGCTGTGAGGGTGGTGTTGGCTCTGGGGGTGGTGTTGGCTCTGGGGGTGGTGTTGGCTGTGAGGGTGGTGTCGCTCTCTGCTGCATTGACGCCCAGTGTATCAGGGTGGAACGTGGTGGATTCTCCGCTAGGAGAATTCGGTCTTGTCGGGATATCGTAAATCCACAAATCCAGTAATAGTTCTTCCGTATCTGAATGAATCGTGTCGCAAAACTCGCTAAACTCAGGAAAACTCATTTTAGACACTTTTTTGCGCAAAGCTTCACTCATAGCGAATTTCATTGTACTGCACAGCGTGTTACGTAAAAGACAAGTGCGGTTAAAATGCGAGCGTTGTTGAAACTAATGAAAGATAACAACACGCGACTCAATATAGTGTGAAGCAAGCTCCTCCCATATGTATAATAAAGCGGGAGAAAGGATGCACTCGACAACAAAGTTTTTTATTTGTAGCTTCATTATTGGAGATATATTCTAAAAAGTGGGTGGTGGGTTGGAATGTATGCACCAAAGTACCGCCCCTAACACTCCGTGCGCATGCGTAGCACGCTCGGTGTGCGCGTGGTACGCATTTTGGTCTACTGCGCAGATCAAAAAAAAACTCGCAGACAGAAAAAAAAATTGATTTTTTCGTCTGCGCAATAGCCATGCGCATTTGGGCATGCCCCCGCCCATATGCAGACTGGTACTGCCTGGTACTAGAGGTCCCGCCCCCAGACGGATTCTCTTTTTATTCTCTTCACGCTTCGCATTCTTCAGTGTCTGCAGTCGTACCTTGAGCTCGATATAATACAGTTGTGCCTTCTTACATTCCGCTCAACATATTTTTGTGTTCATTCCGCTACGGTTAATTTAACATCTTTTGTTCACTTCTCTTGTGCCTTGTGTTTTGTTATATCTATTTTTCGTAAGTATGACTTTAATTGATTTAACTGTCTTTGATTTAACATTCGCTTGTAATGTTCATGATTATATGGATTGCCAGATTTGTGGAATGACTGATGAACAAATTGTTGCGCTTGACTCGATCAGTATTGCGAGTGAAAGCTTTTGTGATATTAAAGTAGAGGATTATACGATAAACAATATCGGTGAAGATCTAGAAAACATGTCTAATAATATAATAGCGAAATATTGTAATGAGGACTCGTGTCATGCTATTTCCGATGTCGAAGCGCAACAAACCACTTCTGAAACTGATGAAACTCACTCACATATAGTTCCAAATTTTAAAGAATCCGACATTTTACCAAATTTGTATACATGCTTAAAGAATGCATCAACCTATAATTATAATGAAATTTACGCATCAACAGTCAATTTTAGTGATGTAAAAAATGAAAATTGTGTGAGCGAGCCTCAAACTAAAAGGTGTGCGACATTTTCACCTGTTACACCAGTTCCAGAAGTGGATAATAAAGAGATTTTTATATATCCAGCAATACCTGTTTTAAATTTAACGGATGTTATTAAATCCGAGTTTGTTGAGATATATAAAAATGTTAATATTACGACTGAATCAACGGTACAAAGAGACAGACATGCGGACAAAGAAAATGAGCAAATTGGTAATTTAATGATTTTATTGGAAGAAAGGAGGGAGACGATCGCACAGACAGACACACTCGCGGACAACGAAAATGAGCAAATTGTTGACTTAACAAGTGACGCACAGACAGACAGACTGGCGGACAACGAAAACGAGCAACTTGTTGACGGTGAACAAACAATTAATTCGATCGGCAAACGGGATGTAGACGGGAACCAAACTATTGATCAGATCGGATCAGAAACGGAAGAATCAACTTTAAACGGTGATTTGACAGTTTTCAATAAAATAAGTATTACAGGGGATGGGAACTGCCTCTTTAGAGCTGTAAGTTTCTTCCTTTGTGGGGATCAAGACGGGTTTAAGGAGGTCAGAGCTGAGGCCGTAACATATATCAGTAAAAATTGGTATATTTTCGAAAATTTTTTATTTTATTTCAATATGGATAGAGATGCATATTGCTCATTAATCGCACAAGATGGGATTTATGGAACATCAATAGAATGTTTGGCCATTTCAGATATTTATAAATTAAACGTTAAAATATACACTAATAATAATGTTCAGCCCACGACTATAAGTTCGATGGAGCACTCAAAAACCATTAATCTTCTTTTTACTGGAGAGCTCACATCTGGCCACTTCAGCTTATTACTAGAAAAATTAGTCGCGGATAAAAATAATAGCAATACTTTAAAAGCTGATTCTTCCCAATTGTCAAAATTTACTACAACTGCCTCCAAATTATTAAATGAAATTACAACTACCCCCAAATTATTAAATGAAATTACAACAGAACCAAAATTAACCTGCAGAAAATTCCACAAAACTGGCGATGTTCCGTACAAGAGTGAGCTTGATAAATTTTTACGAGCTAAACCTAAAAAAAATATATCAAGCAAGGATATGCGACGTAGTTGTGGACTAATGAAATCATTATTCCACAACTACTTGTCTTTAGGTGAGGCTTGTAAAAATTTTAATTTTGTCGGGGAAGTTTTAAATAGGCAGGGAAATCTTCTAACCAAATGCGGAAACCTGCTCTTCGAGTCATGCTTCGAATCAATAGATATATAAAATATTTTTTCCCTTTCCCCCACTTCTTTATTACCCATTTCCTTTACTCCATTTATATCCTCTCCTGGTGGAGTTATTGACTACCTTCCCGCGGTTCCACTGTTTAAACCAAAGTCAACATTTTATTTCCTCAGTATTAAACATGTCCTTCTTGTGCACACTGTGTTTACGCGAGTTTAAGCAAAAGCGAGGTGTAGTGCGACATATCAAAGAAATTTGCTTATCAAATACATACGTCTCAAATCCCGATGATTACATAATTGATGGTGAGTAATTTTTTGTTTAACATTTTCTTTTTATTTATGGGAAATTATTATTTTTAGTTAATAAAAAATTTTTCTCGCAAGAAAAAGTTCGACACTGCCTGGACTGTGATGTCTGCGTCTCAAATGGATGTTGGACTTCTCATTTAAAATCAAATGCTCACAAATTAAAAGCCTGCAAGTTTAGTGAATCTGGTATAGAGATACTAAACAGCGCATTTCAATGCCGCATTATTTCATATAAAATATCTTCCTCAAAGCACTTTGTTGAATTACAAGAATTCCAAGAAAATGTACAGAATAAGGTAGTTAAAGTTATTCAACATGAATTGAAGAAACACAATGTCATCAAAATTAATTTGGAGCTGTTTGGATTGTACTATTTACCACATTCTAGAACTTCTGAAATTAAATCTCACAATACAGTTTTCGAAGTTGTAACACAATCTACAAATCTGATAATGGTATATGAAAAATTAATGGGAATAATTCATGGAAAATTTGATGAATTTGCAGAACGCGATTCAGGTGTGTATAAGTTTATACATGTTTCGTTCTCACTAGTTTTTCAAAATCTGTAAATAGTATCAATGAAATTAAAAATATTAAAACTTAACCATTTTATTTTAGGATGGGTTCTGCAACAAATACTTCATCTTGAAGTTAATGTAAATAAGTATAATCCATTGAGGAGTTCATCATACATACCTCTTCCAAGGGAGATTCAATGGAAAAAGGCTGTTGTTAATGTGCAAAATAGTGATCAGTTTTGTTTTGGTTATGCGGTTGTATCAGCTTTTTACCATGGAGATCCCCGAAATCCAGCATCGTATCCGCAGTTTAGGGAGTTATTCAACTTTGAAGGTATAGACTTTCCAGTATCTATTAAAGACATTGCTAAATTTGAAGAATTAAATAATGTATCGATAAATGTTTACGGTTTAGAAGTCGCATATAAGAATGGGAAAAACATTTATGAGGTGATTGGTCCTCTACATTTTTGCAAGGTTAGATCTAATACCCATATAAATTTATTACTATTATCGGAACTAGATGATATGGGTAATACTAAAAATCATTACTGCTATATAAGCGATCTTTCTCGTCTAGTTTCCAGTCAAGTTACTAATCACGAACATAGAAAATATTTTTGTGATGGCTGTTTACAATTTTTTACTACTTTGAATATTCTTAAGCAACACATGCAAAATGATTGCAACTTTGTTAGAAATGATTTTCCTTCAAAAGAGTATATATTAGATAAATTTGGCAATATGGTGCCTGAAAATATATTAAAATTTCAAAACATTGAAAAACAAATGCAAGTTCCATTTGTCGTTTATGCAGACTTTGAATGTGCTTTAAAACCTATCCAAAATGATTATGATGAAAATTCGTCACAAACTTACACTTTGAAAAAATTTGAACATATACCACATTCATTTGCTTATTATATTAAATGTTCATTTGATGATGCTGTTTCAAAATTTCATTTATATCGAGGGAGGGATTGTATCAAAAAATTTGTAGAAGATTTAGAATCGGATGTTAAAGCAATATATTCAAAATATTTAAAAAATATTACACCAATGTTAAAACTTACAAATTCTGATAGGGAAATGTTTCACAAGTCAACACATTGTCATATTTGCAAAAAAAGTTTTCTAAACATTTCGGATAAGGTGAAAGATCATTGTCATATCACTGGAAAATTCAGAGGTGCAGCACACTCAGTGTGTAATTTAAATTTCAAAATTCCAAACTTTATTCCAGTCATAATGCATAATTTGAAAAATTATGATAGCCACCTTTTCATAAAATCATTGTGTTTAGATAAGGAGCAAATTGATGTTATTCCTATGAATAAGGAAAAATACATTTCCTTTAGCAAATACCTCTGGGTAGATAAAATAAAATATAAAAATGGAAGAACACGAGATAGGTATTTAAAACTCAGGTTTATTGATTCATATCAGTTTTTGCCATCGTCTTTGGATAACTTATCAAGTATACTTGATGATTCTCAATGTTTAAAAATCAGAAAAGAATTCTCAAATGATTTACAGTTTAAAAATATAAGAAAGAAAGGTATATTTCCTTATTAATATATTGATGATATTTCAAAATTTGATGACACAAATTTACCAGCTGCAGAATTATTTTATAATGAATTAAAAGATGAACATATTTCAAGTATGGATTATCAACGTGTTAAGGAAATTTGGGATATGTTTCAATGTCAAACACTTGGAGATTATTCGGACATTTATTTAAAATCTGATGTTTTGCTGTTAGCAGATGTTTTTGAAAATTATAGAAACCTTTGTTTAAAAACATACAAACTCGACCCAGCACATTATTTTACTGCACCGGGATTAAGTTGGGATGCCATGTTATTGCACACAGGAGTTGAATTAGAACTTCTTACCGATCCTGACATGCTTCATTTTTTTAAAAAAGGTGTGAGAGGGGGTGTTAGTACTTGCGTACAGCGAAAATCAATTGCAAATAACCCGTTTCTTGTTAATTTTAACCCATTAGAACCCACGAAATATATAATTTATTTGGATGCGACCAATTTATATGGTTATGCAATGAGCCAATATTTGCCTCAAAAAAATTTTGTTTGGATGTCTGAAGAAGAGATTGATAACATTAAACAAAATATTAGTAATATATCTGATACAGCAGAAACGGGTTATGTTCTTGAAGTCGATTTAGAATATCCCACAGAATTGCATGATGAGCACAATGATCTACCATTCTGTCCTGAAGGTCTAATTCCTCCCAATTCAAAATATTCGAAATTAGTACCAAATTTAAGAAATAAAGAAAAATATGTTATTCATTATATCTATCTAAAACAATGTTTGCGTTTGGGTTTAAAACTTACAAAAATACACAGGGCCATAAAATTCACGCAATCACCATGGCTTAAAGAATATATTGACTTAAATACAAATTTGAGAAATTCTTCAAAAAATAAATTTGATAAAAACTTATATAAGACTAAAAATAATAGCATATATGGCAAAACTATGGAAAATGTGGATAGAAGGGTTGATGTAAAACTGGTATCACATTGGGAGAGAGTTGGTCATAAAATTAATTGTGCAGAGATGTTTATAGCAAAACCTTATAATAAAGATTGCAAAATATTTTCAGAAAATTTAGTAGCTTTACAAATGAATAAAACAAAAATTGAATATAACAAACCTATTTATGCAGGGTTTTCAATATTGGATATTTCTAAGACTGTAATATATAATTTTTTTTATGACTATCTTAAGCAAAGGTATGGAGAAAATGTTTCTCTTTTGTACACAGACACCGATTCTCTTATACTGGAAGTTTCAACCGAAAATTTTTACGATGATATGAAACACAACCTAGATAAATTCGACACATCTAACTATAATAAAGCTAATATTTATGATATTCCTCAAAATATTTCTGTGGTTGGTAAATTTAAAGATGAATATGCTGGTGAACCAATCAAAAGTTTTTATGGGACCGGTGCGAAAGCATACTGCGTTGAAACAGAACATAACGTTCTTAAAAAAGCAAAGGGTGTATGTCGCTCATCCATTCAAAAACAATTAACCATTACCGATTACATAAACGTAATTGAACAAAATTCTAAAGTGTATTGCACAATGTATGCCTTTAGATCACATTCACATACTATATATACTGAATTAATTCATAAATTGGCCTTGACTGCTGATGATGATAAACGATTTTTAATTCCTGGGAGTAGTAAAACTTTAGCTTGGGGTCACCATGACATACAGTTACATGAATTGTGTAAAGCTGTTGATATTGTTAACAAAGATGGATATACGCTTCCAATCAATAAGTCTTCTATTAAGATAGTCAACTACTAATAAATTAGTTGCAGAGCATTCATAAAGCTTCAACAAATCCGATATTTCTAGCTTTTCAAGTATTTCATCGTAAATATAATTATCCATTTTATTTAAGCTAAAGACTCTTTAGAAGTTTACGGCAAAACTGAAATGTGAAGCTTCCTTTCAATCGATATATTATATAGCTTTTCCCCCACCTTTTCACAGCTTAGGGAGGGAGTAAAATAACGCTGACCATCATTAGTCAAATTTATGGAATAATCACTAACATTTCAATATAAATTGGTTTAGTGATATGATTAAAATTGCTAATCCCTGTTGCAGCACATAATACATCAAGACCATTACTCTGAGGGGTTGTGTGTAATCTACCTTCTATTACTGAATTCTCATATACCTTTCGAAATTGAGTTCTGCATACTGCATACAATTCTTCATGAACTATGTTATGAGAAATTGTTCTTAACGATACATATTTAGCTATATTAATAGTCTTTTTTAATTTTCGATGAAAACTAAAATTGTATATATCACCAAACTTGGTGGCACAGTAATTACACATATTTAGCAATGTTTTTAAAAGTTATTAAAATTTATTAAAAAACTTGTTAACTATACAACAATTTAAGTCATCATTTACTTCTTCAACCCCCTTTTCTTTGGTCAAGAATTCTTGAACAAGTGTTACTGGAAATAGTTCTCCATATCCCAAACGATGTAGCTGGTCTACAACAACATTAATACACACAGATCGTTCGGTAAATGTGTCACACATCATAATTCCATTAATACACTTTTGAAAATTCACATGATAATTATTAAAATAGTATGCGTAATAATCTTCCCAATATTTAAAACTCGTACGATCTTCAAAGTATTGATGTTGCAGCTCTGCGTATTCTTCTAATAAATGCAGTCTAGTCAAGTTAACAGCTTTATGAAAGAATATACTAATTTCCGAATTGCAAATACCGCACAGATCCATAACACTAAATATTATTAGTATCTTGTGACAGCGCTGCAGTGGTACTAAAGACACGACTAATACATGAATGCTCTTAAGCTACGATCCCTTCTCTCACACCCCTCCTATGCATAATTTGGAGTGGGAAATTAGCGCGCCTTGCTGGAAGGGGTCAGATGCTTGAAGGCGGGGTTTAGGTGGGGGCGAGCAATCAGATGCTTGGAGGCGGGGCTTGGGGGCGGGGCTTGGGGGCGGGGCTTGGGTGGGGGGTCGACCAATCAAAAAGTGGTGGGGGGTGCAATCTGCTCCGGCCAAGTATATCTACTATTGTGGGGTAAGTACTTGGTTCCTTAGGGTTGTAGATTAGCAAAATATTTGTTGTCATCGTTTATCTAGCTCATATTGCTACAATTTTGCCAGTGCCAACATTAGAAATACGTATTGTACTGGTATTTCTAATGTTGGCACCTGATGTCAATATTAGGAAGAGGCGGGAGATTTGTGAGTCTAATTATTGGCACTTGCTTATTTTCATTATTTATGTGCTTTTTAGCTATTTTGCAATAACATTTCAATTTTTCGCGGCAGAATGCTTGCAGAGAATTAAAAAAGCACCTAATAAGTAACAAAAACACATTATTTAACAACTACATACCTAAAACGGCAAACTAAAAAAATACAGCATTTGATGATATTTCTCTTATATTAAAAGGGCGATTTTTAGAGAAATTACCTTTGTATAATGAATAATATTATTATGTTCATTGGTTGTATCCGCAAGTTAGCATTTTAAAAATAAATTTGTGTAAAATGTTTGTAATTTGATATATCACTAAAATTTTAGTAGTATCAATTTTAGGAATGCTTTTTGAAAGATTTTCCTACGATTGGCAATAATAGGAATTGGTTGAAAAATATTAATCGGTTTATTGTCACCCTATTTTATTTAAATTTTAAAGGAAATAATTTTGTGTTTTTTAAAACTTCAAACCTTTTTTTTTTAATTTTAGATGCTGAAAGTTAGGAAAAATAAAAGCTCATAATGCTTATAAGGAAGAAGATGTCCAGAAAGCTTTAGAAGCAATACAAAGCTGAGAATTGTCAAAAAAAGCAGCATCTAAAAAATTTGGGGTTCCTAGATCAACACTTCAGTTCCGATTATTTTTCAGTATACCTACCTACATAGTAGGGTGGATACAGGGTGTTATGGAAATGATTTAAAATGTTGGAATGGGTGACTCCTGGGATAGTCTACAGACATATCCAATACTTTTTTTTCTTAAATCGAACATTTTAAAAATTTTCAAAAATACCCTAAAACCAGTCTATATTCGCCGCACCTGGCTAAGCGAGCACATGGTCCGACATAGCGCTTGACAGAAAATTACGCGCGAAAAACTTAAAACAAATGAATTTGTTGTAACGTTGCCAGACATATTATAAATCTTTAAGAATAATTTATTTTCTGTTATTAGCCGTAATTTAAGACAAAGGTAAAACAAATTTAAACCTTTTTCTAAGAAAAAATAAAAACAAAATAGTAAAAAGACCACTGCAAAATCAATCCTTTTGTCACTAGCCTTAGTTTTAACTAATATTTATAACACCCTATTATTACGTTACTAATAAGATAAGCATTATTTCTACCAGCTTAAACTTTCTGCTAAGAAGTTAAAAATCAAAACGAAAACAATTAACTGAGCACAACTACATAGTAGGTATTTAGTATTTATTTAGTAGTTAGTTTCAAAGAATGATACTTATCTAGTAGAGAATAGGTAGGTATGTTGAAAATGTCTTCCATTATTTGCTTCCAAACAAGCGTGCATCCGCAGCGTATTGTCCAGAACCAGTTGAAGGATATTTGTTAGGATTATTTTAATAAACACTAGAATCAAATACAAACGTATCTTTTATTGATATTGAGCAAAAGTAAAAATTATCAGCTTAAACAAAAGTCTTGGTGGAACACACTACACTAATTACTTAAAACTTTCTTCTCAAGTTAAACAAGAAAACAGTATTGATATCATTAAAGCTTTGGAAACGGGGGTTCTCCAGGGATGGGCCTGTATCCAACCTTTTAAATCATTTCCATAACACCCTGTACATATATAAATATATATATATATATATATATATATATATATATATATATATATATATATATATATATATATATATATATATATATAAGTAGTACAAGATAGGGGTCTCTACCCCCACCGCCCGCCGGCGGGATCTTATCTTGTGATCTATGACGTCATATCTCGGCCACCTTTGCGCATGCGCAAATTTCAAGTACGTCATCGAAGTCTACGTCACTGGATCTTACGTCAGCAAACCCAACCTGCGCGCGCAGCTGTCAAATGTCACCTGTCAACTGTCACCTGTCACTTGTCAAATGTCAAAATTAAAATTTGACATACGTGACGTATGAAGGATGACGTCATAAGACATGTGTAAAAGCATGTCAGCTGTCACCTGTCATTTAAGATCTGTCAACTGTCACCTGTCACTTATGAAACGTTAAAATAAAAAACTGACATACGTCACGTGTTCAAAATGGCGTCATAAGACATGTGTAAAAGTATGTCAGCTGTCACCTGCCATTTAAGATCTGTCAACTGTCACCTGTCACTTATGAAACGCCAAAATTAAAATTTAACGTAGGTCACGTGTTCAAAATGGCCTCAGAAGACATGCGTAAAAATATGTCAGCTGTCACCTGTCATTTAAGACATGTCAACTGTCACCAGTCACGTGTTAAACGTCAAAAAAAAAATTCAACATATGTCACGTGTTCAGGGCGGTGTCCGAAAGCGTTTAAAAAAAGAATGGCGTCGATCGGCCTTTTGGTTCCGGAGATATAGTTTTTTGCTATTAGCGCTCTAATGGCTCAGGTTGGAGAGTTGAAATTTGGATGTAGGATAGTAGATGATGAGATCATTCGATTAGTGAAATTATTTTTCAAAAATCTCGACTTTGAGGAAAAATTAGATTTCAAATTTTTACATCACCCTGTATAGCAAATTTTGGATTAATTATATAAGTTATGAATATTAGGGGGATTTAGTAATAGAAAAATATGTATCAGGTCATTGGAACTAGTAAAAATTAGATCTCAAAATTTTTACATCACCCTGTATAGTTAATTTTCGATGAAAGATATAATTTAGGAATTTTATTTAAGTTAATAACAACTAAACAACTCACGGTAAAATCGTCAATGTTTAAACTGAGTTGTTGAAACACCCCTGTTTAAACAGCCCTGTTCAAACAGCTCTGTTTAAACTACCCTGTTAAAAACACCGCTGTTTAAACAGGGTTGTTTAAACACCCCTGGTTAAACAGTTCTGTTTAAACAGTCGACGGTAGAACTCCCGATTGATGAAAAGGGGGGCTCGAATATGATAAAATTCATGATGGGTATCAAAGAAAAGAGAAAAATTTAAATAAAGTAATAGCGCTACTAGGGTTTCTTAATTCCGAGAGGTAAGGGCATTAACAATTAAAGAAAATGAATGATTTAGTTTGAAATTGTTTGCAAGGAAATCAAAACGTATTTACATGTGTTTTAGTGGTAATAGAAATGAGTATACAGCGATAAGAACGTCGGAAGCCGTCAGCCTTCGCAACTTCCGTCCTTATCAGGAGAATATTAATTAGTTGAAAAAGCTATTTACTTGTAAAATAACAGTCGGTATGTGTGTTTAGATAGAAGCAAATACGTACGTAGAACCGATCGGTAAAAATTAAGATTTTAAAATGTGTGAAGAAATAGAATGTATTAATATTATTTCTAATACTATTATCCCATTAACTCTTATCATTTTTTTAATCAGCTAATTAATTCATAGTAATTTCTTATCTACTAATCACCTTCCCCTCTAAAAAATATCCTTAATATTCTACCCCAACTCATCTAACACGACGGTGGACTGAACGGTGTCCGAAAAGTGCCACGCCTTAAAATGGTTAGAAAAATGCAAATCGAACCTTAAATTTTCTTATGGAGATTTACGTGTAAAAATGATACTTTTCTAGGCAGTACAGACATTGCCTTTGAAATTGTTTGTCAAAAATCTTGACTGATAGTAAAAATAATATTTTTAAATTTTTCGCATCACTCTGTATACGAAATTTTCGATGAAATATATAATTTAGGAATATTATTTAAGTTAATAACAACCCACGTTAAAATCACCAATGTTTAAACTGAACTGTTTAAACACCCCTGTTTAAACAGCTCTGTTTAAACAGTCCTGTTTAAACTACCCTGTTTAAACAGCTCTGTTTAAACAACCCTGTTTAAACTACCCTGTTTAAACAGCTCTGTTTAAACAACACTGTTTAAACTACCCTGTTTAAATACACCTCTGTTTAAACTAGGCGGTTTAAACACCCCTGTTTAAATATCTCTTTTTAAACAGCTCTGTTTAAACAGCCCTGTTTAAAAAACACCTCTGTTTAAACAGGGCTGTATAAAGAGGGGTGTTAGAAATTATTAACTTTATTTTATTGTTAAAATATTATCTGTCGGATGATTATATCAAGTTAAAAGAGCCTAAAACAATAGTACATAAGAGAAAGATTGCATCATTAGTGGAAAATTCCCAACTCAAGCGAGCTAAAATGACTCAGCACGAGGTAAGGTGAATTTAGACGTGTTTTTCGAGGTACGAATATGTAAGAAAACTAGCAATTAGAAAAATTGGTGATTTAACCACAAGACATCGATATTGAGAAAATTTATATACAAAATTAGTGAATAATAGGAAACAAGTTAGGACTAGGAATACAAGGAAACTAGAAATACGATTCAGAGTTTCGGATAAAGATGGGGTTAGGGTAGAATGAGTACGAGGAAAAGATGTTGCGACGGACGGAAAAACTTTACGAAATTCTCGACGAAGATCATCGATGCAGGTCTTAAATGCTAAATACTTCTTTCTTATTGTTCGTGCAGCTTGGATAATCCTACGTTTAACGTCTTTATCGAGCTGGCTCTTGGGGGTAGACATACTAAAAGAGACAGACCCTGTTCTGGAAAAACAGCTAAAAAACAGGCCCGATTCTGGAAAAAACAGCTAATAAACAGACCCTGTTCTGGAAAAACAGCTCAAAAACAGATCCTGTTCTGGAAAAAACAGCGAAAAAACAGACCCTGTTCTAGAAAAACAGCTAAAAAACAGACCCTGTTCTGGAAAAACAGCTAAAAACAGACCCTGTTCGGGAAAAAACAGCTAAAAAACAGACCCTGTTCGGGAAAAAAACAGCGAAAAACAGACTCTGTTTCTAGAAAAACAGCTAAAAAAACAGACCCTGTTCGGGAAGAACAGCAAAAAAAAACAGACCCTGTTTCAGGAACCCACTGAAACGTCGAACTACCCAACCACTCAACAGCGAAACAACATACTCTGTTTCGAAAAACAACTCCGGAGCAGCTATGAAACAACTAAGAAAAATGCCTTTGCTTCGGGAACCAGTAATTCGTATTCATACTTGCTCATATATAAACAACATACAGACGATTTTCTTCAAAAATAGAAGGGTACTAATGCTGCTACGAATAATCAAACAGTTATCTGTTAAAAAAAAAAAGCATCCAGTCCATCCTCCTTTTCGAACGGAATTTAAAATAAAAATTTCGTTCAAAGATCTTTAAGAACTGCATACGTAGATACAGGCTATTTTCTTTTAACAGAAAGCTGCCAATAGAACTGGAAAGACTTAGGTACACAACAAGTTTGATACTCAGATCATACCCTAAATCAATATCCGAAAATTGTTCTAGAAGACATATCGAAATATTGGAGAGACAGCTGATAGTGATCTCACACAGGGTCTTAAGCACGATATCGAAACTGATACATGGAAACGGGGAGAGTTACGGGTTGATTGTTTTTGAAAAATAGCGATATCCAAGTGGGCGATATTGAATACCGAAGAACTGATGGGCTCTACGATCGTCTGTTTTTTTCTAAACCTATTTATCAGAGAAAAGAAGATGAGGAACAATACAAAGATAGGGAGTGATGTATACGAAATTTGTAATCTAAGTGGAATAGCTGATAAGAAATGGTTAGTATACCGTTGACCGGCAGACAATTAACATGGCGGAAATATTAAAAACTATTCTTGCCAACATTGAAGAAGTATTCAGTCGGAACCATTATGATGGGTCCTGTTTACCGGCAACTTTAATGGTTTGGGAACTTGCTAAAAAATATAATGTACATGTAGAACCAAAATGCGGAAAGCTTTTCTAGGGGGAACTAGGAGGCATCACTCATTTTTGGAACGTCTTTGAAGGAGAAATTTACGATCCCACCCGCAAAGTTATAAAACATATAATGCCATCCGTGGACCTTACGAAGTATGTATACAAAGAAGAGCCTAGCATAGACACAGATAGGGAGACAGCAGTCATGTTGGATATTTTTAATCAGTTCCAGAGAACAAGCACAACACGTCAATACTTTTACAACGCTCCCGATAAACTTAAAACTCTTAGAAAAATTATCCATAGAAATGTAGCTAGATGTATGAAATAAAAAGTTTGCATTATTTGTATTTATGTGTGATTTTATTAACCTGCTTGTGGAGAACCAGATCACCAATAAACAAAGCTGCTAGAAACAGGGTTTATTTATTGGTTATCTGAAAGATGGCAGTAGCGTTCTATGGGGGCTCGGATAGTGTCCGATTGTCTAAACGAGGAGATTTAGTGATGGGGTTTACCAAAACTGGCATCGAGGCGGTACTTACACAAATTCAGACATGCTTAACACCGATTTGGTTCCGAAATCTTAATGCATACATTAATCTACGAGGATGTCGGTCATATACGTAAACGCATGCAGGGGGGCATGGGAATGGCACAGGTGAAATTTGTAACTTAAGTAGAGCCCCATTCTCAACAACGTCGTGTTGCGTTTGTGTTATGGTTGTGGGACGTTTGTCTTCTTGTTGTGTAGGTGTTTTGCGCTGTGTTTGTGTTGTGTAGGCGCAGTGTAGACGTTGTGTTGGCGTTGTGTGGGTGTAGTGTGGTCGTTGTGTACAAATAAAGGCATTAACATCTGTTAGCATCCCCCATTAGTACCGCATACGTCATAGCGATAAAGATGGCAAGTCGTAAAATTAAATTAAAACTAGCAGCAATGATCGGTGAAAACGTGTTTGGTTTTCGCGCAGATGGATCAAAGTGGCTTATTGGAAACACACCGGTTGAATTTGACGATAACATTTTATTGATTGAGAATGAAAAATATCCTCTATCAGATGGTCTGTTAAAGTTATTAACCGAAAAGAAGCCGGAAGAATATACGGAGAACGAGTTAGCGGATTACAAGGAACTACTCTTACTAACCAGTGCCCATCGGCGGGGATTCTATCGAAACGCACACACCAGCTCAAGCGGGAGTTGGAAATATAAACACATTGTATCAAAACTATTTCCACCTCAGAGAAGTTGTACATCCAATTTAAAGAATTTACCAACAGTCTCTAAAATGCCAAAAGAGAAGGTTCTACTTGGAGAACTTGGAAATAAAGAAGAATATCCATGGAAGGAAGAAATATTAAAGTACGAGGATGTGAATGAGTTAGTTGATAAGTTAAAATATTTAGAAGCAGAAAAGACTGAAAACAATAATAACCTTGGAAAAATAATATCGATTCTGAAAGAACTTGAAAAACTTGGTGTAATAGAATTTTATTAAAATAGTTTGTGTTTTAGTTGTTAGAAATATGCATCACTTACTCTAAAATAATCAGTCCAAGATACACCTTTCAACAAGACGGACTTATTAGTTTAGCCTTTTTGCAAGATGGAGCTGTTAATAATATTAACCCTAGTGCTTGGAAGTACTGTACACGCAGAATCAACATCAGGCGAAGAAGAAGGAATACCTACTACTACAGATGAAGTTAAATATGACGAATATGAGTTAAAATCAGAAGAAGAACCGTTCACTCAAGCAGAGGCATGGAAATATTTAGTGCAATATGGGTACCTTAACAACACGAATACCAGCAACTCTTTGATGGCAATATCTCAAGGTTTGAAACAATTCCAAGAAAGCTATGAGTTGCCCGCAGATGGAACTTTAAACGAAAAAACTATAAACCTGATGCGCAAACCCCGATGTGGCGTTATAGATATAGCGCAGTTTCAAACACACCCTACAAAGTGGTCTAGCACAGATTTAACATGGAATATTTATCCTCCAACATATGCTACATCTCGTTATCCATATCGGAGAGCAGCAACGGATGCCTTTGGGATCTGGGAAGCAGCATCCAACCTTCGCTTTACCCGGACAGAACAGAAGGATGCAAACATAACTATCGCCTTTGAGTACGCAAACCACTCAATGACAAATGAAAATAGCTCCTGTCCATTCGAGCTATCCAAGCCAGTGTTAGGACATGCTTATTTCCCCGACGGTGGCAGTAATGTAGAAATTCATTTAAATAATCTCATTCCATGGAGTTTTATGACAACAATTTTTGATAACACACACTACAATTTATTGGGGGTAATGGTACATGAAATTGGCCATGCTCTAGGCTTAGAGCACTCAATGGATCCGGATGCGATTATGCTTCCATGGTACCAAGAACGCAATAACCTATCTACGGATGATATATTTGGCATACAACAACTCTATGGACCAATCACAAGTCCTATACCATCTCTACCGAATCCCATACCTGCAAAGACACCTTTGGTGTCGTCTACAGAAAAACCTTCACCGCCACGTACGAAACCAACGGAAAAACCTGTTCCACCACGTACGAAACCAACAGAAAAACCATTGGCGCCACGTACGAAACCAACGGAAAAACCGGTACCACCACCACCACCAAGTATGAAACCAACAGAAAAAAAGCCTGTGCCGCCACTGGAACCAACGGAAAAAACTCCGAGTCTGCAAACAACAACGCAGAAAATCGCGATACGACCAGAGTTATGTGATTTAAATTTGAAAACACTTAACACATTTTTAGTGGTAAAAAATAAGTTGTACATATTTTATGAAAAATATGTGTGGATGCTGAATTTAAATAACAAAGAAATTAATAACAAGCCTTTCCTGATAACTGATTACTTGTCATTCTTGCCAAAAGATTTAGAAAACATTACAGCTATTTATGAAAGACCCAATGGCGAAATTGTTACCATTGTGGGTGATACAATTTACTTTTTTGAATATGGAACCTTTAAATTAATACGCTCGGAAAATATTAATATGCTTGCTAGAAGAGGTGATAAAACGATAATTTCTGCAGCAGTTAACACTAATAAGGGACGAACCTATTTGTTTATCAATAACTTTGTGGTATGGGGCATGGATGAATGTAGCTTTAGACCGAAAGAAACACACCTAATATCAGAACTTTTTCCGGGCGTTCCTGCTCGAGTAGATGGCGTATTTCGATACACAAATGGTCGTTTATACTTCCTTCAAAACGGCATGTATTTCGAATATAATGAATTTACCAACAGCCTCGTTAGTTCAGGAAAGATGAATCTTAATTTCTTTGGTATTAAATGTCCTAATATAGGGCTTTTAGAACAACTCAAAGATTTACTAAGTAATATTATAACAAATAATGTAAAAGTATAGAGCGAAATAAATAGTTCTTTATACCTCATGACTTTTTTCTACCAGTATAAACAACAACTCCAAACCGTCAAGCGAGAAGCATGGCTGAAATAGTAAAAAGTAGTCGCGTCAACAACGAAGAAGGAGTTAGTCGAAACCAGTATTAGGGGTTCTGTTTACCTTCAACTAACGATTTGAGACTTGTCATTTGTTAAATGTGAAACTTAATATTTCGTTTGGAAAAAACCCGAAGTCAATCGATCAACTCGTTCCTGAGTTATCGCTTATTAAGTACATTGCCTTAATGCCTGAAAAGAATTGGATAAAATAGGTCACGTGCTAAAGATGACGTCTTAAGATATAAGTAAAAGTATATCAGCTGTCACTTGTCACTTGTCACGTGTACACCGTGTATATTTGTAGAAATTTAAACCACCCTCCGAAGATAGGGTGACTAAAAGGGCTCTAATATGATAAACGACGTGTTGGGTATCAAATAAAAGAGAAAATTTTAAATAAATTAATGGTACTAGTATAGTTTCTTAATTCAGAGATGGAAAGGCATTAGCAATTATAGAAATTGGATGTTTTTCCTTTTTTCTTAATTTTTGCTACTAGAAGATGTCTCCACTAAAGCATGGTCGATGTCTTCGTGCTTTACCATACCTCTTAATCTGTTCTTGTCAGAATATCGCTGCCTTTCCCTCTTTTTCTTTTCTTCATATTCTTGCCGCTCGAGTTTTTTTCTTTTCTCATAAGCATTTTTTTTCATTATTTTTAGCTTTCTCACTAATGAAGCAACGTCTAGTTGACATTTTGAGTTAGTTTCGCCATTCATTTTTGAAATAGAACAGAAATTGTCACTAGGACCCCAATCTGTCTTTAGTATCCCCGTTACAAAATTGGGTCACTAATGACTGGAACCCTAATGACAATTTTGCGTTTTATCGCCGAAATTTAGTGGGGTTATCTATGATTGCCGCACAATCATCATGCAATTGGATAACTAGATATATTGTTCTTGTAACCAAATATTTAATCCCGTGCCTTTTGTATAATTATTCATGATCGAGTGCTCGAGTATCAGGCTTTAACAGGTCAAGTACGTGATCTGTTGTAATCAGTTACTATTCAACCCGCTCAACACGATGAAGTTTGTTGTGGTTGATGTTCAGGGATTCAGCGTTCCAGAATTTTAAGCTAAAGAATTGGCTATTTACGATGGAAAGCAAATACGGAACTATCTTTTCAACCCCGTTAAGCCGTTTTATGAGCTGTCCTATGATTGCCAGAAGCAAGTGATGTTTCTATATGGGAACCGACATGGTTTATACTACAATTCCGGCGAAACCGATTACAATGAACTTCACCGCATTATCTACAACGATCTACGGGATGTTGATGTTATCTATGTGAAGGGACATGTAAAGAAGACCTTCTTACTGGAAACTTTTTCCACGATGAAATATCTTAAGCATATACCCGATATTGTTAATTTAGAATTTACTGGGGGGCAGTGTTGCTGTACCGAAATTAGCTCTAAGTAAAACCACTTGTTCTTATCATGCTTTAGAATATTGTATTTGTAGTGCTAAGAATTCAAAAATTTTGTATGAATATATTTATGATTTTTTACCTAAATAAAGAAGTTAAACTGTTTAATTTTATCCTATATTATTAGGCCCCCCTTGAGAAATTTGGTCATTTAGTCTCGAGCTTATGACAAAGACAGTCGACTTGTCAGTTAGATTAGACGAACATTTGAAAAAAATACGCAAGCTGAAAAGAGACATTAAGTTTTACAAAGAATATAAATCTGTGGTTAGATTGTTTTCGAAACTTACCATTTCAACTTACCAATGGCGGCCTCCTCCTCCTCCTCTTCCGGCTGGGATACGGTGTTTGAATCGTCCTCTAGATATCCTGATGTTCCAGCGAAAGTTCTTAAGACTAAGCCTAACCGAGTTTACGAGATTGATGACTTTATAACTGTCATTTTTACTACGTCCGAAGAGGAACGCAAACAAGTAATTTTGGATACTATTGGTTATGGCAAAATTTCTTTCTCTAGTGAGGAATTTGAAGAATTTTTAAGCACTTTTGATTGTTTCAATACCCATTGGGTAGATACATTTATGATAATTGGGCAGTATATGCTAGTGTTTCATCGCAATGGTGAGAAGAGAAGGCTAAAGTTTGAAGATGCCACAAGAGGCAAGTATCTATTTCGATGGACCGAGAAGCTAATACACCTATTTGCAAAACATGTTTATGAATTGTATAAGCTTAATATTGAATATTATACTGTTACTAAATAAATAGTCTAACGTTAATTTGTTTTTCTTTGTTCTAACTAAGGAAATAAAACACCAATATAAACACAAAAATTTATTAAAGTGTAAAAAAAGTGAAAAAAAAAACACAAAATGTGACCGAACAGTGGTCTGTAAATAGAGTAAAATAATAAACAATAGAAAAATATAAAAAAGGTAAACTTTGGTAAAATAAGTTAAAAAGCACAAAATCTGACCGAACAATGGTCTGTAAATAGTAAATATAAATATAACTAAAAAAAAAATAATATAAACAAACCAATATCAAAATCAAAAAAAAAATAGGGTAAACTTGGGTAAAATATACATATAAACAAATAATAGAAAACTAAAAAACTAGGGTAAACTTCGGTAAACTTAGGTAAAATATACATATAAAGTAAATAAATAGGGTAGACTAGGGTGAAATAAATTAATACAATAAATAGGGTAGAAATAAATGAATACAATAAATAATAAAATAAATAACATATATGCCTAATCTAATATCACAGCCTCTAAAGTCATACATTTAGCTACCAAAGGGGATTAAAGGAAAGTTAGCTGCCCGTGATCAGTCTTCGCTCATGGAATTTCCGATGATTCCTTATACTTTTTAATATCTCTATGACCCCAAGCAAGCGTGTTCTCCAAGTCGCCGGGAATAAGGTAACGCTTATCGTCCGCGTGTGATAGCGCTACCTTATTTTTAAGTTCGACATACATATCGTGTAAATGAGAACGGAAAGTGTTCATCTGACGATGAATCTGAGTTCCTTCTACGTCAACCGCCTCCCTATAATCGTCCAGAGTTAGTTCGGATTGGGTGACGTAGTCAGGAACTCCCTTAGCTTTTTTGGTTAACTTTCCCTCCACATTTACACAATATGCCTTCGCCCCGGTACCGTAGAAATCCCAAATGATTTTTCCTGCATACTCATCTTTCATTTTGCCCAAAATTGACTGGTTTACAGGAACATCATGTGGATTTTCCTGTGAGAAATTAGACGTGTCGAATCTATCTAAATTTTGTGTCATATCGCTATAGAAATTTTCGGTTGTAATTTTCAAAACAAGGGAATCGGTGTCAGTGTAGAGTAATACCGCGTTGTTGCCGTATTTTGGCTTAATATACCCGTACAAAAAGTCATACATAATAGTCTTGGATATTTCCAAGATGCTGAAACCCACGTAAATCGGTTTATTATATGTGACTTTTTGTTTTTTCATCTGGATGGCTACCAGGTTCTCGTTAAAAATAGTGCGATCTTTAAAATGAGGTTTTGAAATTAACGCTTCGGCTCCCAACCTTCTACCAATATTTTCCCAATGAGAAACAAGTTTAACATCTACCCGTTTCTCCACATTTTCCATTGTTTTCCCAAACACGGCGTTGTTCATAAGTTTAAAAAAGTCTTTTTCAAACTTATTTTGCGCTTGATTGCGCATCGCTGTGTTTAGGTCAATGTATTTCTTTAGCCACGGTGATTGGTCAAAAGATATAACGCGATGAATTTTGGTGAGCTTAAGCCCATAATCTAAAGCCTGACGCAAATTTTGGTAATGAATTATATATTTACTTTTAGGTTTAAAATTTGGAATTAGTTTTTCAATATCTTGGAATTTTGATTCTGGTGGAGCTATTGATTGTGGACAAAAGGGTAGTTCGTTGTGTAAATAATGCAACTGTTCGGGATATTCTAAATCTACCTCTAATATATAGCCAGTTTTAGAATCGTTCGCGACATTCATGTAATCTAAACTTTGAATTTCGGTCTCATCCAACCACTTAAAATTCCCCGTTGGTAAATATTGAGGCATAGCCGCACCATAGAGGTTGGTAGCGTCCAAATACATGATGTAGGAAGTAGGTTTGGAAGCGTCATAATGAGGTATAAATTTATTGTTAGCAAAAGCTTTTCTAACACTACACTGACTGACCCCGCCGCGAATACCGTGTTTAAAGAAGTGTACCATGTCTAGATCCGTCAGTAATTCCAAGCAAATTGATGTGGACTTGAGTGCAGCGTCCATCGCAAGAGAGGGCGCCGTGAAGTACTGCGCAGGATCTAGACCGTAAGTGTTAAGGCACACGTCTCTAAAACTTTCAAAAACATCTGTCAATAATAAAACGTCGGATTTTAAATAAATATCTGAATATTCGCCTAAAGTTTTACATTCAAATAAATTCCATACAGCCCCAGCACGCTTGTAATCCTCGTTACTGATGTCTTCTTTTTTGAGTTGGTTATAAAAGTCTTTCTGTGATGGCAGTTTACTCTCATTCAATTTCGCGAAACTATCCACGTAATTATATGGGAAGACACCCTTCTGTCGAATAAGCTGAAACTTATTTTCTTCCGCGAAATATTTTCTCACTTCTCGACATTGTTCTGGTTTTAAATTTTGACTGAGTTTATCGAGACTGCTGGCCATGAAACGAAAACTGTCGAGGAAGCGTAATTTTAAAAATACCTGTCGTTGTTTACCATCTCTGTTCTCGATGTTATCCACCAAAACATGTTTAGTAAAGGAGATATACTTTTCCTTGTTTTGGGGGATAACATCCAACTTTTCTTCGTTGGAAGCCAATTCCTTAACAAACAGGTGGGAGTCAAAGTTGGACATGTTATGGAAAAAGATGGGTATAAATTGAGGGATTTTGTAATTCAGGTTGCATACAGAGTGCGCGGGACCTCGATAGGAGCCGTCTGTATGATTATGTTCGTGCACACGATCGTTTAACGCTACATCAAATGGCTTTTCGCAAATATGACACACCCTAGCTTCTTGATGCTCCCTCTCTTGTTCCGCAGAAATAGGTGTCATGGGTACTACTTCCTTCATAAAGCGATTATAGATTGATTTACAATCAATCTCTAAGCGTTTTACGAATTCTTTGTGAGCATCCGGACCTCTATAACTTTGGTAAATCGAATGAGCATCGTCAAAGTCACATTTGATGTAGTAACCGAACGAGTACGGAACATGTTTGTGCGTTCTCACCGTGTATGACGTATCGGGATCCTGCGCATTTTCCTCTGTATCCAGGGGTTCAAGGATCGTTTCGAAATCGGCATAAACAACGAAAGGTACTTTTAATTTTTTTTCAAAGTTTGTAAATTTCAAAATATTCTCGGGAATCTCTTCACCATATTTATTTTTTTTTAAATTTGTCGTTGGGACTTTAGCTAAAACGTGCCCGCAATCGTGCTCCTGATGAGTCTTTAATTTTTGTTCTGAATAAAAATACGATAAACAACCATCACATAAATACTTAGCTTCCTTGTGTTTGGATAATTGACTTGAGATCAAGCGAGACATGTTTCTTACTAAGCAGTAATGACTATTTCCATAGTCATCACTGATTACTAACAAATTTACGTGTCGCTCCCTATTACGAGATTTTGTAAAGTATAAGGGACCCACGACTTCAATACTATTTTTACCATTGTCAAAAACCCTTTCGAGTCCATAGACATTAATAGAAATATTATTGAGTCGCTCAAACTTAGCGATGTCGATAAGTTTAATCGGAAATTCTATACCTGTAAAGTCCAGTTCGTTCTCAAAAGGCAGATAGTTCGCGACTCTCTCTGCATGTTGAGTCCAATGAAGTGGATGTAAGGCAGCTAGGACTGACCACATGAAACATTTTTGATCCGTGTTCTGGATGTTCAGAACAGCTTTCTTTGCTTCAATCTCCTTTGGCAGCGGGATGTAGGAAGATGGCTTTAGAGGCTGGATTTTGTTGATGCCTAATTCTAAGTGGAGGAGTTGTTGGAGCGCCCACCCTGTAACAATAGAAATAGGTATTAGTAAGAAATATTGAAGTTTTAAAAAAAATTTGCAATAGTTTTACACTTACCACTATCCTTTTCCATAAATTCTGAATACTTCCGGTCTAGGATAGTGCTGAACTGCTCAAACAGCTCCTCCAAGTCCGTAGCCCTGCTCACCAGCTGGTATTTGGTGTTGAAGGACTTCACCTCCTCTGACTCGTTCGACTGCAGGAGGAAGCGGCCGAAAAGCTCCAGACCGACCTTCAGCTGTTCATACTTTGCGCAGATGTCTCCCACCAACTTGACGAATTTTTGTTTTAGCTGTTGTAGATACTGCTTTACGTTGGTGGGATCCTGGCTTGAAGTCAGTCGGTACGTCGCAATTCGGCTCCTGAACGATGTTCTTATCAGCTCTACTCCTTCCTCCTCCTGCATCACGCAGCATTTCTCCCGATGTCCCAGGGTCCTTAGATGACCGCCCCATCGGTTCGCTGGGACATCTATCCGGCATGTTGTGCAATGTTGCGTGGCTGATGTAGATGGTTCTAGAGATAAGAAAAAATAATTAGTATCAAAGTTATCTAAAAACAATTCTAGTCTTAAAAGAAAATTTCAATTTTTAACTACTCACCATCTGTCGAAACGAGTCTTGCTCTTTTCGCCATGGATGTCTGCGTGGTCTTCGCTGGTCTTTTGGGGGCCGGGTGCTTCTCCTTCTGGTGGCGAAGAAGAGCCCCCTCCGACTTGAAAATCCCACTGCAGACGTCGCAGATCTTGACTGCTAAGCGGCAATCTCCATGACGATTGAGGCTGTCCTTCCTGGTGAACGCACGGCTACAGAATTCGCACACAAACATTTTCTGGAAAATAAAATATTTTGACTGAGGAAAATGTTTCCGAACCCTTGTTGGTATACTCCTACTATTATGTGACTCCGAGATGTGAGTGGAAACCGAACATACATCATCTTTCCCTACTCGCCGTTTGATAAATTTTTTCTTTCATTAAATTTCCAGTTTTAGCATAACTTCAAGCAAAACTGCAGTTTATACATACCCGATAGAGAAATTATTTTTTAAAACACTATTACATGCATAAAGACTACTTCGTCTGGTTCTAGTTTCAAAGATTTATTGTTTGGGCGTTACGTCGCTCTACTTCTAAGGTAAATTAATATTTTAAAAATAATAAGTCCCTGCGTTTAAACAAAAAACAAATAGTGAAAAAAGAAATGTTTTGAACACTGTCAGCGACTTTAAAATTTTTTCAAACAATATTACATGTATGAAGACTACGAGTGCTTTGTTAGGTTCTAGTTTAAAAGATTTATTGTTTGGAAGCTATGTCACTCTACTGCTAAGGTAAAATATTTTAAAAAATATTTTAAAAATACTCAAAGTCACTACGTTTAAACAGCAAACAACTAATGAAAAAAGAAATGTTTTGAACACTGTCAGCGACTTTTAATTCTAAAAAGTATGTTTGATCTTAATCTATATAGTTTAAAAAATAAAAAAAGGGTTTCAGACAAAAATCCTTTTCTATTACTCGATCCCGATTCTAATATTACTGTAAATAATTGAAGATTTCCATGCTGTTACTTAAACGCGAAATTAAAATCCTAATTTTGTATACTAAAGTTGTAAGACAGGCACATAGACAGACTATTTTTGATTTTCCCTGACAAGACGGCACTAGGTTGTAAGACAGACACATCGATAGACTATTTTTTATTTTCCCTGACAAAACGGCACTAATATTCTTGTAAATATTCGACATTTCATTTTTGTTCATACATGCAGACTACAAAACTTTAAGCTAATATCAATCGGTACTTACCCAAAAATTTCACAGTACACTTCCCTCACACAAAAAAAACAAAGAACAAAGAACACTCTGACTGGCTGGCAACGAACTTAATACACACACACGGAGCTTCAGACGTCGACTGTGCTTTGCAAATTGTCCCATTCCCCCTTTTATGCTTTCCCTTATCAGCCGAAAACTGACGGGTCCTAACAAGTTAACGACGCAGTTTGCTGCTTAAAATAAAGTTAATAATTTCTAATTGTGTGTTTTCTTTATCAGTATCAGGTTCCTAATTTGCAATTCTTTCCGCTATTACCACGTTCGAACCAGCCTTATCACCGGAAATGTTAACCGCAACTTCCTGAGTTACACACGGCACTAATACATATTTTTTGCTGTTATTATTCACTTAAATAATATTAATACATTCTATTTCTTCACACATTTTAAAATCTTAATTTTTACCGATCGGTTCTACGTACATATTTGCTTCTATCTAAACACACATACCGACTGTTATTTTACAAGTAAATAGCTTTTTCAACTAATTAATATTCTCCTGATAAGGACGGAAGTTGCGAAGGCTGACGGCTTCCGACGTTCTTATCGCTGTATACTCATTTCTATTACCACTAAAACACATGTAAATACGTTTTGATTTCCTTGCAAACAATTTCAAACTAAATCATTCATTTTCTTTAATTGTTAATGCCCTTACCTCTCGGAATTAAGAAACCCTAATAGCGCTATTACTTTATTTAAATTTTTCTCTTTTCTTTGATACCCATCATGAATTTTATCATATTCGAGCCCCCCTTTTCATCAATCGGGAGTTCTACCGTCGACTGTTTAAACAGAACTGTTTAACCAGGGGTGTTTAAACAACCCTGTTTAAACAGCGGTGTTTTTAACAGGGTAGTTTAAACAGAGCTGTTTGAACAGGGCTGTTTAAACAGGGGTGTTTCAACAACTCAGTTTAAACATTGACGATTTTAACGTGAGTTGTTTAGTTGTTATTAACTTAAATAAAATTCCTAAATTATATCTTTCATCGAAAATTAACTATACAGGGTGATGTAAAAATTTTGAGATCTAATTTTTACTAGTTCCAATGACCTGATACATATTTTTCTATTACTAAATCCCCCTAATATTCATAACTTATATAATTAATCCAAAATTTGCTATACAGGGTGATGTAAAAATTTGAAATCTAATTTTTCCTCAAAGTCGAGATTTTTGAAAAATAATTTCACTAATCGAATGATCTCATCATCTACTATCCTACATCCAAATTTCAACTCTCCAACCTGAGCCATTAGAGCGCTAATAGCAAAAAACTATATCTCCGGAACCAAAAGGCCGATCGACGCCATTCTTTTTTTAAACGCTTTCGGACACCGCCCTGAACACGTGACATATGTTGAATTTTTTTTTGACGTTTAACACGTGACTGGTGACAGTTGACATGTCTTAAATGACAGGTGACAGCTGACATATTTTTACGCATGTCTTCTGACGCCATTTTGAACACGTGACCTACGTTAAATTTTAATTTTGGCGTTTCATAAGTGACAGGTGACAGTTGACAGATCTTAAATGGCAGGTGACAGCTGACATACTTTTACACATGTCTTATGACGCCATTTTGAACACGTGACGTATGTCAGTTTTTTATTTTAACGTTTCATAAGTGACAGGTGACAGTTGACAGATCTTAAATGACAGGTGACAGCTGACATGCTTTTACACATGTCTTATGACGTCATCCTTCATACGTCACGTATGTCAAATTTTAATTTTGACATTTGACAAGTGACAGGTGACAGTTGACAGGTGACATTTGACAGCTGCGCGCGCAGGTTGGGTTTGCTGACGTAAGATCCAGTGACGTAGACTTCGATGACGTACTTGAAATTTGCGCATGCGCAAAGGTGGCCGAGATATGACGTCATAGATCACAAGATAAGATCCCGCCGGCGGGCGGTGGGGGTAGAGACCCCTATCTTGTACTACTTATATATATATATATATATATACTTTTTAATCGATTGTGTCTTGGAGGTAAGTGATATTCTGGATAATTTGTATTTATTGTAAATTTTAGAATAATCCATTTACTTACCTTCTGTCAATAATTCGATCAATATTTGTCAATTTTTACACGTTTTGTCACTAAAATTCAATCGCGTATTCCGCTACCTCAGACAAACTACGAAACTGGCGTCTCTACAAGGTCAAGCCGAATTTCAATGAAATGGTCAGGATGTCGCTAATGGTACTAATGGCATTATGGGTTCATCTGAGTGGACAAATAGTTTTCACATTGAAAATAAATCACAGGGCGTAATTGGTTTCGTCAAAATAAACAAGTGTACGACAGAGACGAAAAACAAAATACCTCTCACTATGTACCTATAGTTTGGTACATGGATCTAGGGCTCGAAATAAAAACGACTATAAAATTATTATTGTTTTTCTGTAGTTTCAGATATTTTCTATCTAATATTTCTGGACTGGAAGAACTAGTGATGTAAATATGTATATACTTGCAAAGAGTACTACTACTACTGCAAAATCATAAGAATTTCCTGCTTGCATCTTTCTGCGAGCTCATTATCCGTGTCAAATTTTATATACTGGGTTTAAATCGTATATAAAGAAATTTTTTCTCTAGACGTGGAGATGCATACGATTTCGTATATAATTTGTACATAAATATACTGTGTATAGAAATACGTTAAGAAAAAAATATCTTTTAACAAAATTTCTATTTATTTGAAAACAATTTTTTTGTTGCTTATATTTTTGTTTTCGCCCTTGACATCAAGAAAACACCACCAGTGGACTCTCTATAAGTTAAATTTTAACAATTCTGGTAAAGTAAACCTAGTAATTTTTAGTTTACTTAAAAATTATTTCTGTTCGGATAATAAAGTTACATTAGAAATGATATTTTTTATGTACATAATCTTTCAACAGTAAAAAGAAATAGCATTTAACACCATTCAAGCAAAACATAATTAAAATCCTTCTTTACTAACAAAATATTTAATTATTTCCGCAGCTCCATATCAATCGCACCACTGTGCGGCGCCCGAATTAACCGCCGCTTGATTATTTTTCACTTTCTATTATTCGTTATGTTGTTAATTACGTGGCATAAAATGATTCGTGACAATGCTCGCAACCAATTTAGACTCTTTAACATTTGCATTTGACTTAAAAAAATTCGAATCTGACTGGTAAAAACTTATCAGTCGCAAAATTAACTTTCTTGCAAGACAAAAACGTAGACGAGGATTAAGCGAAAGTACTCCATGTACCTAAAACGAGCACATAAATTGATAATGATGACAAAAGGATAGTGTTTAAGGAAGCTGAAAAGCAGCAGATTTTTTTATGCAAAGCATTTTAACACAGATTTTAAAAATTAATAGAAAAATTATAAAAATTTTGCCAGCGTATACACTAGTTTATGGTTAAAGGGTGTCATACTACTTACCTTAAAAAACATATGTTTAGAAGGTTATTTTCTTCTATTTTTGTGTAAGTTTTCTATTCGCCTTGCCTATTTTCCCATTTTAACTTACAAAAATATTTTCTTTGATACAAAATAACTTCGTTTTTCAAAAAAACACAAAATGCTTTGTTGACATTAAAATCTGACGTTTATCATTCGACTTTTCCCGAAACTGCGACCGCTTCCAAATCTAAAAACCGATGTTAAGCGATTGCTGTTTACAGTAGCTTTGGGCCAGCTTTAATTAAATCTTGGGTAACTTGACCAAAATTTATCAACGCATTAAAATTTATTACGTTGTTAGTTAATTACGAATAATTAAATGTTCTTTCTGCAACCCGCCGTTAGTGAGGTACCTCGTTCGCCGGTTTCAGCTGACGGTGAACATACGCCGAGGCTGATGTAACTGGTGGATTTGGGTAATTTGGTAACGAAATTAAATCCTGTAATTCAATGTAACAAAATTATGTGAATCCAAATACTGTCAGTCGGACATCACAGTTTAATCTTATAAACAATATAAAGTAATCTGTTTAAAAATATTAAACTAAAATGTTAGTAAGGGGGCAACATTTGTGAGAGAACTTAAAATGGGAGCATAGACTTTGTCACGTGATTAATAGACTGCGGGTCGATCAGTTTCAGTACCTACTTAGAAATTTAATTGCAATTAACAATAATAACAAATAATAATATTTTAACTTCTGAACCACTCCACATACCTACCAATCTCGTTCAATACATGTAATTGTCTTTTGTTTCATCGCTTTTGGTACTTTTCTTAGGATATCTGGTGTTATATTGGGCGACATGATATCTTATTGTATCCTCTAAATGATCTGCGTCTTTAAGTGGCCGATGTTTGTATACCTTGTTTTAAGGTATACCCACAAAAAAAATTCATTGGGGGTCAGGTCCGGAGATCTTACCATGGATTTACCGAACAACGGTCTATCCATTTGACAGGAAAATGTGAATCCAGCCGTTGCCTTATTGCAGCGGTACTATGAACTGACGCGCCATCTTGTTGGAAAAACATTTCATGTCGCTCTAGTAAGGGTAATTCATGTAGATCATCCATTAACTCATTACTTAAAAACTCTAAGTACATATCATCCATTAACTCATTACTTAAAATCTCTAAGTACCTATCTGAATTAAGATTGTTCCTGAAAAAGTAGGGACCGATAATTTTTGTATTGATAATACCGCCCCAAACGTTGGTTTTAAATGAATACTGTTTTCTTGCCTTGATGGTAAAGTTTAGATTTTGATCCGCCCAACATCTACAATTCCGGAACTTATAATATCATTTGATGTAAATGTAGACCCATCAGTAAAAATAATTTTTTTGCAAAATTTCTATCACTCTCCAGCATTCCTTCAAACCAGAATAAAAAAATCTATGCATACATCTAAATCCCTTTCAAACAGTTTGTACACTTGAAATCTATGTTGTTTTAAAATTCTTCCAACTGATCTTGAAGTTATACCAACTTGTTCATTCTGAGAGAGATTTCCTTGGATTTTCTGCTACGGACAACAGTACGTTAAAGGTACCTTCTTCATTTGTGACTGTTTCATTGTGAGGTACTTTACGACGATTTTCAACGCTACCTGTTAGTTTAAATTTGTTTAAAAGTCTTAAAACCGTTGAATTACGAATAATCTTGTTGGGATATCGACCACACATTAAGGCAGCTTTTCTGCAACTTCGGTTTTTGCCACAAAATAATATTACATCAATTTTTTCTTGTAGAGTTAACTTCACTTGGGAGGCATTTCGAAATATCTTATTTTATAGGAACATAATAAAAAAAATAAAGTATACTCGTATTAAACAAGGGACAAGTGTACTTTTGACAATTTGACTTATCGGTCTCTAGGCAACAACGTTGGGGTAAATTTTTCCATGGCTCACTTTATTATTTAGGCTTATTTGAAATCCGACGGTTTCTGATTTGTTTTCCACGATACATTTTTGTTCCTAGTTGTTTCGAAATGTAAATTTTAAAATATAGGTTAATTTAAAGGAATTTTCGGAAAATTTACTTATGTTTTATTTTGATTAGGTGAATGATTTAAATACATATTTAGTTTATCATTTCCAATTTTTAATTTCTTTTGAATATTTAAAAAGTATATATATATATATATATATATATATATATATATATATATATATATATATATATATATATATATATGAAACCCAACCCTACCCAACCCAAGCAGATATCCTAAGAAAAGTACCAAAAGCGATGAAACAAAAGACAATTACATGTATTGAACGAGATGGTAGGTATGTGGAGTGGTTCAGAAGTTAAAATATTATTATTTGTTATTATTGTTAATTGCAATTAAAATTCTAAGTAGGTACTGAAACTGATCGACCCGCAGTCTATTAATCACGTGACAAAGTCTATGCTCCCATTTTAAGTTCTCTCACAAATGTTGCCCCCTTTCTAACATTTTAGTTTAATATTTTTAAACAGATTACTTTATATTGTTTATAAGATTAAACTGTGATGTCCGACTGACAGTATTTGGATTCACATAATTTGTTACATTGAATTACAGGATTTAATTTCGTTACCAAATTACCCAAATCCACCAGTTACATCAGCCTCGGCGTATGTTCACCGTCAGCTGAAACCGGCGAACGAGGCGGGTTGCAGAAAGAACATTTAATTATTCGTAATTAACTAACAACGTGATAAATTTTAATGCGTTGTTAAATTTTGGTCAAGTTACCCAAGATTTAATTAAAGCTGGCCCAAGGCTACTTTAAACAGCAATCGCTTAACATCGGTTTTTAGATTTGGAAGCGGTCGCAGTTTCGGGAAAAGTCGAATGATAAACGTCAGATTTTAATGTCAACAAAGCATTTTGTGTTTTTTTGAAAAACGAAGTTATTTTGTATCAAAGAAAATATTTTTGTAAGTTAAAATGGGAAAATAGGCAAGGCGAATAGAAAACTTACACAAAAATAGAAGAAAATAACCTTCTAAACATATGTTTTTTAAGGTAAGTAGTATGACACCCTTTAACCATAAACTAGTGTATGCGCTGGCAAAATTTTTATAATTTTTCTATTAATTTTTAAAATCTGTGTTAAAATGCTTTGCATAAAAAAATCTGCTGCTTTTCAGCTTCCTTAAACACTATCCTTTTGTCATCATTATCAATTTATGTGCTTGTTTTAGGTACATGGAGTACTTTCGCTTAATCCTTGTCTACGTTTTTGTCTTGCAAGAAAGTTAATTTTGCTACTGATAAGTTTTTACCAGTCAGATTCGAATTTTTTTAAGTCAAATGCAAATGTTAAAGAATCTAAATTGGTTGCGAGCATTGTCACGTATCATTTTATGCCACGTAATTACCAACATAACGAATAATAGAAAGTGAAAAATAATCAAGCGGCGGTTAATTCGGGCGCCGCACAGTGGTGCGATTGATATGGAGCTGCGGAAATAATTAAATATTTTGTTAGTAAAGAAGGATTTTAATTATGTTTTGTTTGAATGGTGTTAAATGCTATTTCTTTTTACTGTTGAAAGATTATGTACATAAAAAATATCATTTCTAATGTAACTTTATTATCCGAACAGAAATAATTTTTAAGTAAACTAAAAATTACTAGGTTTACTTTACCAGAATTGTTAAAATTTAACTTATAGAGAGTCCACTGGTGGTGTTTTCTTGATGTCAAGGGCGAAAACAAAAATATAAGCAACAAAAAAATTGTTTTCAAATAAATAGAAATTTTGTTAAAAAATAATTTTTTCTTAACGTATTTCTATACACAGTATATTTATGTACAAATTATATACGAAATCGTATGCATCTCCACGTCTAGAGAAAAAATTTCTTTATATACGATTTAAACCCAGTATATAAAATTTGACATGGATAATGAGCTCGCAGAAAGATGCAAGCAGGAAATTCTTATGATTTTGCAGTAGTAGTAGTACTCTTTGCAAGTAGATACATATTTACATCACTAGTTCTTCCAGTCCAGAAATATTAGATAGAAAATATCTGAAACTACAGAAAAACAATAATAATTTTATAGTCGTTTTTATTGCGAGCCCTAGATCCATGTACCAAACTATAGGTACATAGTGAGAGGTATTTTGTTTTTCGTCTCTGTCGTACACTTGTTTCTTTTGACGAAACCAATTACGCCCTGTGATTTATTTTCAATGTGAAAACTATTTGTCCACTCAGATGAACCCATAATGCCTTTAGTACCATTAGCGACATCCTGACCATTTCATTGAAATTCGGCTTGACCCTGTAGAGACGCCAGTTTCGTAGTTTGTCTGAGGTAGCGGAATACGCGATTGAATTTTAGTGACAAAACGTGTAAAAATTGACAAATATTGATCGAATTATTGACAGAAGGTAAGTAAATGGATTATTCTAAAATTTACAATAAATACAAATTACCCAGAATTTCACTTACCTCCAAGACACAATCGATTTTTTTAACGTCCATTGAGGTGGACAAAGATTGTTTAGGTTTAGGTCTAAAAAAGTTATTCATTTATTCAGCTTTTAGCGCAAGATGACTTCGAAAAAAAAATTTTTGACCGACGAACAATTACTGCAAATACTTGAAATTGATGATTGGTCAGATATAGAATTGATTGGATCAAGTATAAAAAGCAAACAAAACTCCTTGAAGTCCCAAAAAAAAGGTTTTGGATCTTTTAGGATTTCGACAGAAAATTGCTGAATATCTCATTCTACACAAGGGACGTCCAGCCACCTCTGGTGGAAAATAAGATAGCTAACCGAGCTCACGTTAAAGTAAAGCCGCCGAGAGAATTCAGATTCGATGGTTATGGTCATCTTGCCGAATCTGATGAAAAAAAAAGGAAGCTGGGCATTGTAAATTAGAAGGTTTCTACAAAAAAAATCCATAATTTTTGCATCAAATGTAATAATCATTTTGTTTTTTAAAATTTCATGATAAATAGCTTTATTGTTTAACTTTTTTAGATTTTAATTGTCTTTCGCTGTTGAACACTAGAGTGACCTTGTCTATTGCAATAGACATCCATTTTATTGGAAAAAAATACTATTATATTTTTTTCTATATCAAAAATCTCTAAAAATACTAAAAAATACGACTAGTAAAAAAGGGTTAATCGAAGGTTTACTGTATACCTTTTTATACATATCTTCGTAATAATCAATTTGTTCTTTAAATTGTCTGATGGTTGGAGGAGTTTCTTTAATGGTTTCCTCTCCTTCATCTCTAATCTTGTCTAGCTCTTCTATGGTAAGCAATCGACCATATAACAAAAATTGACGTAAAAATTCTTGTCTATCTTCCTCCCATAAAATATAATATTCATCATATTCTTTTTCATAATTTTGAGCTGCCTCTACTCCTGCTAGTACTTTGGCAAGAATATCATTTCTTTCTTGCTTTATTTCCATATTTTCCTTGATGGTTTCGTAATAGGATTCCTTTACCTCATGATTCACACGTACAATGTAGTGACCCATTGCGTATACATCCTCGAGTAAATCTAAAATATGTATTATATATAAATATTTTGAAGATTTGTTACATATACAAAAAACCTTTATAAAACAAATTTTTGATTCCATATTAGCTAAAACTGCTGACTAAAGACAAAGTTAATTTTTATATATCACAGAAAAAGAAACAGTTAAAATATTATATATATATATATATATATATATATATATATATATATATATATATATATATATATATATATATATATAGTTATATACAATTATCGACCGTACTATTTTATAAGAGAAGGAATAAGCGGGAATGCGGTCTGTTAAATAAATTAGTTACTCATTTCATTCTTAATCCTCTATATTTCGACTTGATTTAAGTCTTCATCAGGAGGTCACAGCTAAAAACACAACAGTGTTATAATTCCAAGTATTATGCTAATTTATTATTTTGTTATTCTTTATGTGAGGAATTATCAATTATATATAATACTAATTAACTAAGTTTTACTTACAATTACGAGTTAAAAGAAGTCACAAACACTCACAAAACGAAACATTTAAAATTCCTTAAAAATATGCATCAAAACAACTGCACACTACATATTAAAATCTGTTTCTGCATCCTATTTATGGTGGGTAAAAACAATATTTCACACAGCTCAAAAAAAATTAACAATCCAATTTATTCTTTTTTTCCTTTTTTTCTTGCGTTCTATCTGTATACCAGGACATCTTCACAAGTTTAATTAAAACATTTGTCGATACATCATACATACCAGGTCATTTGTAAAAATTGATGGCGAATTTCTTATTATTATAATTTTTAAGGAACGTAACTTAATTGTGATTATTTGGATAACCGTTGTTTGAAAAATTATTTAAAATGTTTTCAAACAACGGTTATCCAAATAAGCTACTTAAATCTCTTATTTATAACACAAATTTCTACGATGGCCCTACAGAAGATCAATTTCATCAGACCGTAAAGTATAAAAAGCTATCCTACATTCCGCGACTAACTGATAATATAATAAAAAATCTTGCGGATGTTGATAATGTGAAAATTGCCAAATATAACGCTACCACTGTAGGTCAGGTTTTTACGAAGACGAAAGATAAAGTTCCACTACTACACAACACGAACGTAGTCTACAAGGTGGAATGTCTTGGATGTAACCTTTGTTACATTGGTCAGACGTCACAAAGCCTCCAACAGAGGCTAACACAACACAAAAGTGACAGTCGAATTGGAAAGAGATCGTGCGCCCTGGCATGTCATTCCAAGATTATGATCATCAATTTGATTATTCTAACACAAAAATCTTGGACCATGAGTCGAATTATAAAAAAAGACTTTTCTTGGAGATGACACATATAAATAAAAATAAAAACACAATGAATTCTAGATCCGATATAGAAGGGCTGAGTGTCATTTACTGTAATATTTTAGAATAAAAATAACAAATGTTATAAAATAATTAAGTTACGTTCCTTAAAAATTATAATAATAAGAAATTCGCCATCAATTTTTACAAATGACCTGGTATGTATGATGTATCGACAAATGTTTTAATTAAACTTGTGAAGATGTCCTGGTATACAGATAGAACGCAAGAAAAAAAGGAATAAAAAAGAATAAATTGGATTGTTAATTTTTTTTGAGCTGTGTGAAATATTGTTTTTACCCACCATAAATAGGATGCAGAAACAGATTTTAATATGTAGTGTGCAGTTGTTTTGATGCATATTTTTAAGGAATTTTAAATGTTTCGTTTTGTGAGTGTTTGTGACTTCTTTTAACTCGTAATTGTAAGTAAAACTTAGTTAATTAGTATTATATATAATTGATAATTCCTCACATAAAGAATAACAAAATAATAAATTAGCATAATACTTGGAATTATAACACTGTTGTGTTTTTAGCTGTGACCTCCTGATGAAGACTTAAATCAAGTCGAAATATAGAGGATTAAGAATGAAATGAGTAACTAATTTATTTAACAGACCGCATTCCCGCTTATTCCTTCTCTTATATATATATATATATATATATATATATATATATATATATATATATATATATATATATATATATATATATATATATATATATATATAGAAAAAAATGGAAGATTTCTTGGCCTATAGGTAATATAATAAATGTAAATGCGCAGATTTACTTCTTCGCTAGTGCAGCGAATAGGCCGTGAATGAAAAATAAAAATAATGAGGACTATCTTTGATTCTGGTCTGGGTCACCTCCTGCTATCGATTTCTGGGCCCTTACCCATCAGCGGGCAGGCTTACACCCAGGGTGGCTGAAGAACAGACCACGATTTGACCAGAATCAAAGAGAGTCCTTATATCCAAAATGTTCGGAAAGGATGGGTCAGATGTAGTGGCTCGCGCCAACTAGTTCACCCAGTGTTGCTCCAAAAATGTTTGGCTGCTAACACAATAATACTCAAAATATATATATATATATATATATATATATATATATATATATATATATATATATATATAATAAATGTAAATGCGAAGATTTACTTCTTCGCTAGTGCAGCGAAAAGGCCGTGAATGAAAAAAATAAAAATAATAAGGACTATTTTTGATTCTGGTCTGGGTGACCTCCTGCTATCGATTTCTGGGCCCTTACCCATCAGCGGGCAGGCTTACACCCAGGGTGGCTGAAGAACAGACCACGATTTGACCAGAATCAAAGAGAGTCCTTATATCCAAAATGTTCGGAAAGGATGGGTAAGATGTAGTGGCTCGCGCCAACTATATACGCCAACCTTATATCCGAACATTTTAGATATAAGGACTCTCTTTGATTCTGGTCAAATCGTGGTCTGTTCTTCAGCCACCCTGGGTGTAAGCCTGCCCGCTGATGGGTAAGGGCCCAGAAATCGATAGCAGGAGGTCACCCAGACCAGAATCAAAAATAGTCCTTATTATTTTTATTTTTTTCATTCACGGCCTTTTCGCTGCACTAGCGAAGAAGTAAATCTTCGCATTTACATTTATTATATTACCTATAGGCCAAGAAATCTTCCATTTTTCTACTATTGTTGTACAATGGTGCATTTGTACCGTCGACGTCGAGAAAATCGACATCGACATACTTTCGAGTATTATTGTGTTAGCAGCCAAACATTTTTGGAGCAACACTGGGTGAACTAGTTGGCGCGAGCCACTACATCTTACCCATCCTTTCCGAACATTTTGGATATAAGGACTCTCTTTGATTCTGGTCAAATCGTGGTCTGTTCTTCAGCCACCCTGGGTGTAAGCCTGCCCGCTGATGGGTAAGGGCCCAGAAATCGATAGCAGGAGGTCACCCAGACCAGAATCAAAAATAGTCCTTATTATTTTTATTTTTTTCATTCACGGCCTTTTCGCTGCACTAGCGAAGAAGTAAATCTTCGCATTTACATTTATTATATTACCTATAGGCCAAGAAATCTTCCATTTTTCTACTATATATATAATAATATATATATATATATATATATATATATATATATATATATATATATATATATATATATATATATATATATATATATATATATATATACAGCGTGTCTTCGGAAGTTATTACCATATGGAAAAAATTTTTATTATTGATTTTACGAAAAAAAGTGCCTCTTCATAAAAAGTTCTGCATCGTGAGAAAATAGCATTTCCATTAAAAAATTTGATCTAGTACATACAGGGTGGCTCAGAAATGTAAAAGTCCTAATACACGTGAAGCTAAAAAGACATAAAATCGTTATTTAAAGGTAAACTGCCACTGCAAATTTGCTAGAATTAACTTTTTTATGTTAGAAAATTAGGTTTGGAACATACAGGAGGTCCCTAAAATAATTTTTTTTTGCCGCCTTTACAAAACAAAGTATATGTCATAAAAAGTTCTACATTGTGAAAAAAGAGCATGGTTATTCACAAATTTTATATAGGACATACAGGAGGCAAAATAATTTAAATTTAAATTGTGACTTTCAGCTGTTTAAGCCACCCCGTATTGTCCTACATCAAGTTTATAAATAACCATGCTCTTTTTTTACAAGGTAGAACTTTTTATGAAGATAAACTTTTTTTGTAAAGTTGATAATAATTTTATTTTTGGGACTCCTGTATGTTCCTAACCTAATTCACTAACATACAAAAAGTTAACTCTAGTACATTTACAGTGGCAGTTTGCCATTAAATAACGATTTTGTGTCTTTTTAGCTTCACGTGGATTGGAACTTTTACATTTTTGAGCCACCCTGTATGTCCAAGATCAAATTTTGGAATGACGATGCTATTTGTTCATGATGCAGAACTTTTTATGAAGAGGCACTTTTTTTCATAAAATCAATAATAAACTTTTTTGCCATCTGGCAAGAACTTCGGAAGACACGCTGTATATATATATATATATATATATATATATATATATATATATATATATATATATATATATATATATATATATATATATATATATATTATAAGTAATTATTTGCAAAATTTAAACGAGCTTAAGATACGATTAAAAAGTTACGTTAATTAAAAAAGTTAATATTTTGAGAAATAATTTACTGGAATTAATCCATGATATTTAAGAATATTAAATAAAAGGCTAATAATAAATGAGAAAGCCAGTGGCTTGAAATCAATCGCAAAATTTAAGTTAAGTTACAAAAAAAAACAAAATATGAAGTTACTTTAAGTTAAAAAAAAACAAGTTACCAATGAGAGAAGTAATCGCTAAAAACCAGACTGCAAGATTTAAACAAGCTTAAGATAAGATTAAAAAGTTACTTCAATAAACATCAGAAATTATTAATCAAGGGCATTGATAACTAAATAAAATTGTACAGTTCCTTGATATTTTAACGATAAGCGTTAATATTTACAAACTACTACATGATCACTAACTGACCAGGTTTAACTCTGCATTATGTTATCTTACATTAACAATAAAAATACTAAAAGTACGACAAAGGAAAAATAATTGATAATTAAATCATAAGTTTACGCAAGATTACAAGTATAAACAAAGGAAAAGGCTTAAGCGTAGCCAGTAAAAATAACTAAAAATTGAAACATGCTTAACTAGCTTGACTTAATATTTAAACGTTCAAGCAAGATTTAAAGTAAGAGAAAAGCTTAAGCGAAGCAAAAAAAAGAAAATAGTTAACACTGTAACCCCTACTGTAGCTTGACTTAAAAGCTAAGTGCTCAGCACTAATTCAGTAAACCCGAGTCAATGTAAGATAACATAAGAAAACCAAGGCATATATGGTGAAACCGTTTAAATAGAAATTTATGTACCTTTATAAACAGAAAGCTTAAATTAAAAGAAAATAAATCGCTACCATAAAAGAACTTACTACTCTAGGTTCCAAATGCAAATAATAATCGTATTGTTATATCGATAACAAAAGCATTACATTAACTATTTACAAGGCAACTGTGTAACTACCCTACGTTCCAAGCAGTACGGTATAATAAGAAAGGTGTAAAATGTGTATGAGCTTAATAAGTCCAATAATAGTCAAATGACAAATTGCAAATAAAATAATAGGCTAATTAACCCCTCTGAAAACATAAAACCATCAATCGTTATAGCAAAAGTAACAATAAATCTACGCTTCCCAACTTCATAAATATAAACCCGAAACCTCAAGCTCATACACCTTTTAACTTATAAAAAATAAATGATTTGGCGGCACTTATCGCGATTATAAATTACATTAAAAGCTTTCTGGACAGGCTGGCGACCCCTAATAATAGCAAATTAGTATATTTAAAATACTCGCACAGCCTGCATTTCTTGTACCCCAAGCTCCCCCATTAACAAATTACCGTTTGAAATTAGGATTAGATAGCCCACTGCAAATGATTCGATAGCATAAAGCCGATAAAAAAACTTGATGAAACTACTGTATCTACATTAAGAGATTCTCGACATAACTTATAGATGGTACTAGCTTTACGGCCCACGGTCTAGTCTCAAGAATCATTCAAGCTTTCAAAAGAATGCAAATTAGGTAAGGTAAAATTAAAATTAAAGCAATTGAGAAGTTAGATTATTATAATTCAAAACATCACGTAGCACACAGCTACCCCAAAAAACTAGCCTGAGAAAATAAGATTGTGAAGCAGAATTTTCGATAACTATTGACCGCTAAAAGTTTAATTATAATGTATGGGCGCAAAATGGGAAAATGTGTAACTAAGAAAGCACGAAGTAACTTACCTCTTCAAGGTTAAGAGGGCTCGATATTCTAAATTCCTCCAGTCTCGGCTAAAAGGAGGCAGCTACTCGTATCATGGGCAGAGGATCACTCATTGGTCCTGCCGATGTTGATGGCTTGAGAGAAATAAAAGAAAGAACACCCTTAGACTGGAAAATCTCAAAACGCACGTGGCATCTACGTGTCTACGTATCGACAAAAAACGTATAGAACTCACCTGATTATCGAATTAAGCCGCCAACAAATCCTGCGTCTTTGCAGGTAAAATTCAGAAAGTATTTAACCACGGTACCTGAATTTTGATCCAGGCTACTTGAGTTTCAAAACTGAAACCTTAAAACAGGTACCGTAGAGAACAACTTCGTCGAAAGGCAGCGTAGAAGTGTTAACTCGTGGACCGGTGAATCAAATGACACCTTGAGACCTTCCGCTTGATGTTCCGCGCAAGCCCAACAAGGTGGCACAGAACAACACCCGCCCCGGAGAAGTGAAAGCGATTACACGGGGTGATAACTCATGACAGTAATTGATAGAGTCCAAAGATGGCGCCACGGCACACCGACAAGAATTACTTAATTCCAATCAATTTCAAGCATGGATTAGAAGCTGCTCCCTCAAATGACCCCGAAGGCAGGATTGCACAAGTCTTGGACCCCATACTCAAGACACAAACGCAAAAACACCGGAACCCAGATGCCCCTTGCGTGAAACAATAAAATCACAGAAATACAGAACGTTATAGGTACCTACGGCGGTACCAATCGAGACGCACTATTTCAGTACGATTCATCCAAAGATACTAACAGCTGAGACCCCGACTGTCGAAACTAAACAAAAGGAAAACGATGATGAATTGTTGTCCCTAAACTTGATATTGTCCCGCCTTACAGTTCCGTCAGACGAAAACATATACACCTACAGCTGTTCCGAACTTCAAAACAAACCACTTAATTAAATGAAAATAAGAATAAAGTAAGTTAAATTCTAAAACAAGGTCCGAGAACATGAAGGCCGAATGTTAAAGAGCACCATGCATGTGGGAAGACACGAGGATTAAATCCCATCCAATGACGAGAGAAAATGCTAACAGCTGGAAAACGGATGAAAATATGTAGGTATTCCCTTATAATTTATTCTATAAAAGCATGTAAACATAAATAAACTAAGAAGGACTGTCTGTACTCAGGGGGAACTTTAAGCAAGGCGCAGAAAAACGAATCTCAGGGCCCAACACAAGAGAACGTTAAATCGAACTACAAGCTGTGAACGATGGACAGCCAATCTGGACAAGATAGAAGGCAGTCAGCCAGAACAGCAACCCTGGAAACTAGCCTGAGAACAGGGCAGGTCAAACGTGTACGTGTGGAGACATAACTCTAATTAAGGTAAACTATAAAATAAAACTAAACAGGCCTTCGTGAATAAAATTAACACTTACAACAAACTCTGATACTGGGGCCGAAATTAAACTGTCACACAGGATACAAAGCAGACACGATTGCCCACGCAAAACAACACTCATCTTGATTAATCACATTGATGATGGCTTTTTTCAATTAGATGAAACGTGGTAATTTTATATATGAAGAGCCACCAAAAGGCTTATACTCGTTGACATTTACTTCCAGGTATAGAATTTTTTTCCAGAGCCCAACCTATGAAAACAAAAAAAAAGACAGTATTTATTTCATTTTTTAGTCTAGCTAAAGATGCTTGGTTTCAAGGACTTTATCAGAATAAGAAAGTATTGAAATTTCCAAAAAAATTCTCTACGTTTCGTATTTACAGCAGGTTTTCTATCCACGAAATCTTCTAAGCTAAAGATGCCTGGTTTCAAGGACTTTATCAGAAAGTATTGAAATTTGCAAAAAAATTCTCTACATTTCGTATTTACAGCAGGTTTTCTATCCACGAAATCTTCTAGTGTTCGGAAAACAGTCAAGAGAATAAATTAACACTGGAATTCACAATACACCAGCCATTATAGCACTTCTATTTACATATCATTTAACGTCACAAGCAATAGGATCGCGATTTACAATTTTAGAACATGGTGTTACAGAAATTTGCAATAGGAAATATATTTTTTTGTTTATAAAAACCAAAACAAATGGATAAAAACGACTATCATAAATGGTTACTTTAACGTATGTAGATAATCCAAAGAAATATTCCAGGTTTACTTGGATTATATGAATATTACCTATTAAAGGCAAGAAATGTATCTTTTGTAATCAAATCAATAAAAATTTATTTGTGAAAAATTCAAAAAATTGATATCGAGAATGTAAACCAAAATTTCATCTTAAAAAACTAAAAAACTTTGCTTTAACTGTGGGAAGCGGTCACACAACAAATGAATATAAATTGAAAAAATGTCTTGTGTGCTCTCAGAAACATCATTGACAAATTTCAAAATTCCGAGCCTCCAGTAGATCAGTCCCAAAGCGGTAACCGTCATAGTCATAGTTCAAAAGTTGGGTAAAAAGCTGAACTATGATACAATAAGTCCTTGAACGTAGCTAGCATTTCACAAAGAGCATTAAATTCCAACAAAATCGTTAATGTTGTCGTGAATTCCAGCCGAAAGAGCTTTAAGTTCCCTAATGCTCTTTTCTCAACCATTAATGTAAAACTTCTCCAAGTTTTTCCCGGAGCTAAACTGTAGGCATTTATTCGGTAAAAATTGAGACCTACGGAGCCCCCTATATTGACGCTCCTGCAAAGTTCTTTTAAATGTTCCATCTTATGGTGAGGACAACGCACGTTAGTAGTGACAAAGAATCTTTAAACTAAGAAGTAGTCGTCTAACATTGTTGAAATTTTATTTTCCTTGGAGAAAATTAATGTCACTAAGGACGACTGTATATTTTATTACGAAACCGTTATGTAAATGAGAAAATATTAAGCCTCAGGAAATGGACCTTAGCGTAGGCTTTATGTTAATGAATTTAAGTTTCAAATTATTGAAACCTAAACGAAAACGCTTAATTTAGTAAAAATTCTCTTAGTTGACAACTTAATATTTCCTGGCGTATATATATATATATATATATATATATATATATATATATATATATATATATATATATATATATATATTATATGATTCACAGAGAGTGAAAACGATCCAAAGTCCAAACAAATACTCCCCTGGCTATATGACACGACGGGTATTGAATCATAGGACCAAGGGCGTCACCACCCCTACCAGATAGGGCTCTGGTACGCACCACCTTGAGAGCTGGATCTCACCAACCACTCATGCTACTCCGAACATCGGAGGGTCGCAACGATGATGTGCGCCGATATGTGTTACAAAACTGTGATACTTCTAACCAATTCCTTAGTAATAGCGAGTTGTCCTACAATGAGAAACCAATCAAGACGAAACGGCAACACAATACAAGTTATTGTGTTGCTGTTTCGTCTTGATTGGTTTCTCATTGTATCACAGTATCACAGTTTTGTAACATATATGTATATATATATATACAGGGTGTTATGAAATTCACTGCATATATTGAAACCCGTAAATGCTGGTATGAATTCAGACTGAATAAAAATATTCATAAATGGCGCTTCATGATAAAAAATGGTAGATATCGCCCCGCAAAAAAAAATTTTTTTGTAACTACGCACCACTGGCAATAAATACATGGCCATATAAAAAACATCGACAAATGTCAGTTACAGAAAAAACTCTTTTGTTTTGACGTCAGAAGTCACTGTGACGTTGCCAATTCTTCCTAGAATATTCCTATGTAACAGGTTGGAAAAATAATAGATTTGTTATCTTTAAAGTAAGAAATCATACTAAATCTTTTAAAACATTCAAAAATTCAAAAAGTTAAAATACTTACTACAACACAAAAAAGCCAGAGAACAGCTGTTCAAAACAAGAGTAAAATTTTGTTCCACTAGGCCAACCAGAAATTTTTGGAAGAAAAAGAGTACCTGTACAAAAATTTTGGTTCCAAATTAGCTTTAAACAAAAAACTC